>CAUYQV010194857.1:0-43586 GCA_963574575.1 Galagoides demidoff
ACCAGCACAAGTGTGGTTCTGAATTGGTTAGTTTGCACATCAAAAGCACACCCCCCAGGAGCCCTTTGCTTTTTTGGCTATCCCTAGGAGAGGTAGTCTTGCCATAGCCAGAAAGAGTTTTAAGATGTTAAGACATCATACAATAATATACCGAAATTTAAAAATTATAAACAATATACTTAGTAATGTGAAATAGATAAATTGTTACTTTCCAAAACAGTCATGTGTCAAATAACAATGTTTTAGTTAATTCCATATACAGTGGTGGTCCCGTGAGATTATAATGGTGGTCCCATGAGATTATAACGGAGCTGAAAAGTTCCCATCACCTAGTGACATTGTTGATGATGCAACGTCAACACATGGCTCAAGTATTTTACTGACGCCGGTGTAAACAGGCCTGCACTGTCATTCATATAAAGTATAGCACACACAAGTACGTACAGCACATAGTGCTTAATGGTTACAGTAAATGACTGTGCTACTAGTTTATGTATTTACTACATGAATTTTTTTTTTTTAAGACAGAGTCTCACTTTGTCACCCTCGGTAGAGTACAGTGGCATCACAGCTCACAGCAACCTCCAGCTCTTGGGCTTAGGCGATTCTCTTGCCTCAGCCTCCCAAGTAGCTGGGACTACAGGTGCCCGCCACAACACCCAGCTATTTTTTTTGTTGCAGTTTGGCCGGGGCTGGGTTGGAACCTGCCACCCTTGGTATATGGGGCCAGCACCCTACTCACTGAGCCACAGGCATCGCCCACACACTCCCTGTTTAAACCACAACTCTGTGTCTTATTTTTTTTTTTTTTTTTTTTGAGACAGAGCCTCAAGCTATCCTCCTGGGTAGAGTGCCATAGCATCACAGCTCATAGCAACCGCCAACTCCTGGGCTCAAGAGAGGCTCCTGCCTCCACCTCCCAAGCAGCTGGGACCACAGGCGCTCGCCACAACGCCCAGCCATTTTTTGGTTGCAGCCATCATTGTTGTTTGGCGGGTGGAGATTCGAACCCGCCACCTTAGGTGTACGTGGCTGGCACCTTAGCCGATTGAGCCACAGGCGCCGATCTGTGTCTTAGTTTTTAACAAAACAGTTGAAAAAGTAAAAAACTAAATAAATAATTAAACAACATTTTAAAAAAGCTTTAGAATAAGTATATAAAGAAAATATCTGGGGGCCAGGCAAGGTGGCTCACACCTGTAATCTTAGCACTCTGGGAGGCCAAAGCAGGTGGATTGCCTAAGCTCAGGTATTCAAGACCAGCCTGAGCAACAGCAAGACTCCATCTCTAAAATTAGCCAGGTGTTGTGGCAGGTGCCTGTAGTCCCAGCTACTCAGAAGGCTGAGGTAAGAAGATCACCTGAGCCCAAGAGTTTGAGGTTGCTGTGAGCTATGACACCAGAGCACTAAACCCAGGGCAAAAAAAGAGAGACTCTGTCTCAAAAAAAAAAAAAAAGAAAAATATTTTTGTACAGACGTACAATGTGTTTTGATTTTAAACTGTTGCAAAAGTTTTAAAAATGTTAAAGTTTTTACAGTAAAAAATTACTAACAAAGGTTAACTTATTACTAAAGAAAGAAGAAATTTCATAATAAATTTCGTGCAGCCTGAGTATACAGTGTTATAAAGCCTGCAGCAGTGCACAGTAATGTCCAGGCCTTCACACTTACTCACCACTCACTCCCTGACTCATCCAGAGCAACTTCTAGTCCTGCAGGCTCCATTCATGGTATGTGTTTTACACAGGTTGTCGTTTTTTATCTTTCATACTATATTTTTACAGTACTCTTCCTATGTTCTTTTTTTTTTTTTTTTGAGACAGAGTCTCAAGCTGTCCCCCTGGGTAGAGTGCTATGGCATCACTCACAGCAATCTCCAACTCCTGGGCTCAAGCGAGTCTCCTGCCTCCGCCTCCCAAGTAGCTGGGACCACAGGCGCCTGCCACAACGCCTGGCTATTTTTTTGGTTGCAGGTGTCATTGTTGTTTGGCGGGCCGGGGCTGGATTCGAACCTGCCACCTTAGGTGTACGTGGTTAGCGCCTTAGCCACTTGAGCCACAGGCACCGAGCCACCTTTTCTATGTTCAATACATAAATATTTACCATCATGTTAAAATCACCTCTAGTACTCAGTAAAGTTACATGCTGTATAGCTCTGTAGCCTAAGAGCAACTGACTAGACCATACAGCCTAAGTATGTAGTAGGCTAAGCCATCTAGATTTGTGTAAAAACACTCTGTCATGTTTGCATGATGAAATCGCCTGTCAGTATGTGTCCCCGTCATTAAGCAACACAGGACTATAATTTTCCTCCAGCTCAGATGTTTTAGGGATACAATGCCAGTTTGAAATAGCAATCCAAAAGTCCCACGTTAATTCAATAAAATAGTCATTAAAGTTTACAACCACTTGTTGTTTATGACCAGAGAGGGGAATGGAGACTAGGAGAAGACAGGTCATATATCAGAGGGAAGTAAAACTAATTGGATCAAGCAGAGGATGAGGAGACTACCTAACAGACACAATGAACACTCTTCAGGTAATGGGCACACTTACAGCCCAGACTTAAGCATTATAAAAGTGATCCATGTAACAAAAACATTTATATGCCCTTAATATTTTGAAATTTTAAAAAACCAGAAAATTAGCATAACCAGTTTTTAGTAATGATGTTAATGGTGTCGTAGTAGATACTATTTAATTAAGTGGTTCTCTATCTTGGCAGTCCATTAAAATCATCTGGGGAGTGTTTTTAAAATATCATTGCTTTGGTCCCGCCCCAGAACAGTTGAATCTATTCTTGAGGTGGGGGCCCCAGGCTTGGGGGTTTTCTATTTACCAAAAAAAAAAAAAATATATATATATATATATATACACACACACACACACACACACGTATGGCTTGGTGCCCGTAACACAGTAGTTATGGTGCCAGCCATATACACCGAGGGTGGCGGGTTTGAACCCGGCCCAGGCCTGCTAAACAACAATGACAACTGCAACAAAAAATAGCTGGGATTGTAGCAGACACATGTAGTCCCAGCTACTTGGGAGGCTGAGGCAAAAGAACCACTTAAGCCCAAGAGTTTGAGGTTGCTGTGAACTGTGATGCCACAGCATTCTACCAACCATGACACAGTGAGACCGTATCTCAAAAAAGAAAAAGAGGCTCAGCTCCTGTAGCTCAAGCGGCTAAGGCTCCAGCCACATACACCCAAGCTGGCAGGTTCTAATCCAGCCCAGACCCGCCAAAACAACAATGACAGCGGCAACCAAAAAGTAGCCAGGCGTTGTGGCAGGCGCCTGTAATCCCAGCTACTTGGGAGGCAGAGGCAGGAGACTCGTTTGAGCCCAGGAGTTGGAAGTTGCTATGAGCTGTGATGCCACAGCACTCTACCCAGGGGGACAGCTGGAAGCTCTGTCTCCAAAAAAAAAAAAAAGAAAAAAAGAGAAAGAAAAAAATATATATATTCGTAAACATATATATGGCACATATAAATGTGTGTATATAAGTGTGTGTGTGTGTGTGTGTGTGTATATATATGTGTTTTGGTTTTTTTGTTTTTTTTTTTTAAGTAGCAATGGGTTCTCTTGCTCAGGCTGGCCTTGAAGTCCTGAGCTCAAACGATCCTCCCACCTTGGCCTTCCAGAGTGCTAGGATTACAGGCGTGAGCCACCACACCAGGCCTTGGTATTTTTTAAATACTTCTTAGGTATGATTCGAACGAGCAGTCAGGATTGAGAACCACTGGCTTATAAGGCCTTTCCTGTCTTGATATCCTTATTCACTAACATGTATGTGGTTCTTCAAGATTTCTGACCTTGGCTTTTGGAACCTCAACCTCCAACTTGCACCTTGGGAGAGTCTGTACATTATGGCTAGTCAAACTGAAACCCTGCAGGGGAGGTTTCCCTTGATTATTCAGTACCCCCTCTTAGGCGGTCTTATGGCACATATCACTGGTACTATACACTATTGAAAGATTCAGCTATACTCCATTTAGTATTGCTTATTGATTGGTACATTTTATCCTTTTATTTTAGAGAGAGACTCTCACTTTGTCACCCTCAATAGAGAGCTGTGGCATCACAGGTCACAGCAACCTCCCGCTCTTGGGCTTAGGCGATTCTCTTGCCTCAGTCTCCCGAGTAGCTGGGACTACAGGCGCCCACCCTAACAGCTGGATATTTTTTGTTGCAGTTTGGCCGGGACCGGGTTTGAACCCGCCACCCTCAGTATATGGGGCCAGCACGCTACTCACTGAGCCACAGACTCCGCCCGATTGGTACATTTTATTCTTTTTAGCTGTCTAGCCAAGGGCAAGGATGGTGTTATGTGAACCTGGGTACAATGAGGAACTTGATAACACATATTTGTTGATTTGTTGAGAAAAGGGAACACAGAAATTTTTTTTTTCCTTAGAGACAGAGTCTCACTATGTCGCCCTACAGCAACCTCAAACTCTTAGGCTTCAGCAATTCTCTTGCCTCAGCCTCCCAAGTAGTTGGAACTACAGGCACCTGCCACAACACCCAGCTAATTTTTGTTGCCGTTGTCATTGTTGTTTAGCTGGCCCCGGGCTGGGTTCAAACCCACCAGCCTCAGTGCATGTGGCCAGCGCCATAACTATTGTGCTATGGGTGCCAAGCCTAGAATATTTTTTAATTTCAGTATGTCCTGTGGTCATAATAGAAAGAAAATGGATTTTCAAAGGCAAACAGTATAAAATACTGTGACAACTTTTGGGTTGCTTGGCAATCTAAACTCTATTATATGCAATGATTTATGAAACTTGACTTCAAAGAAGATTTTATATTCGCTTTATCTGGGCTCCCACTTCATAAGCCGTAAGGAATACCCCAACAGTTTGAAGAGTTATGCCCCAAATTGAATTTGATCACTGTGACCCATTTACTTTTCCTTCAAATATCTTTTTAGAAAAATATACACACACATGCAATGCATCGTGTGAAGTAGAAAGCCTAAGAATAAACACTAAGTTGCTTCCAGAAACTTCCAAAACACAGAAGCAGGCGGCTAAAGGCATAATACCATTCAACAGGCAGATCCCCATTCTTTTGGAAGAGTGAGGTTAGGGAAGGAGAGCCATGGATTTAGAATTCCATCATTTTAATTAAGTTGTTTGATTTCATTAAGAAAGTTGAATAGCCAAAATTTTAATATTTGTGGAGTGTTTTTCCTGTGCGAGGCCCTGGACTAGGAGCCACAGAGATAGAATGAAAGGTACAGTTCTCCTTCACAAGGTATTTACAGTCCTGTAAATTTACTGTAATACCTTGTGAAGGGGATGTGACACCCTCCATGAAAAATGACTAATGCTCTCAACATGTTTTTGAGGTCTACATTTTTTTTTTTTTTGTAGAGACAGAGTCTCACTTTATTGCCATTGGTAGAGTGCCGTGGTGTCACACTGCTCACAGCAACCTCCAACTCCTGGACTTAGGCAATTATCTTGCCTGTGGGACCACAGGCGCCCGCCACAACGCCCAGCTATTTTGTTGTTGTTGTTGTTGCAGTTTGGCCAGGGCCAGGTTTGAACCCGCTACCCTTGGTATATGGGGCCAGCACCCTACCCACTGAGCCATAGGCGCCACCCAATAAATAAAATTTTTTTTAAGCACTAATGTTGTTCCTTCTCAAATTCTACAAACTTACTGAGGTTACTGATGAAGCTTTGTGGGAGGTGTAAGTAAGCAGACTATTGTGCCCATGTAGTGAGTGACTAAGTCAAAGTCACTTTTGAATCTTGCCATTGACCTATGTGCACACTGCAGGTGAAATGTGACCAGAAAGGGGTCCTGGAAGCATTACTTCTAGAATTGTGTTGTCTGCTGAACTATACAGCATCTTCTAAGAGTTTTCAGAGTTAACATACACGTGTACAACTTCCCTCTGTACACGTGAAGTGAAAGAGGTTAAACTTTTCACTATCAAATTCACAGTAAAGAAACGAAATCCTGAGCCTTCCCCAGTTTCTTATTAACAACTATCAGACAAGAGGGAGGAAGAACAGAGAGAGGGATTTGTAAGCTCTCACCTAATGGTCACAATGTAAGGGTATACATAGCACACCCCCTGGGTGAAGGGCTCAACTACAACTGGAACTTTACGTAACAAACACAAACAATGTAACCTAATCATCTGTACCCTAAAATTAATCAGAAAAGAAAATATTAAGGGGATACAGATATTTTTGATACATGGCTTGAGTCAGGAATATAAATGTACCCATTGTGGCTGCGTAGCTCAGTGAGTAGGGCGCTGGTCACATACACTGAGGCTGGAGGGTTCGAATCTCCCCTGAGCCAGCTAAAACAACAATGCCAACTGCAACAACAACAAAAAGCCCAAGAGGTGGCTCGGCACCCGTAGCACAGTGGTTATGGAGCCAGCCACACACACAGAGGGTGGCAGGTTCAAATCTGACCCAGAACAGCTAACCAACAATGGCAACTACAACAAAAAATAGCTGGGTGTTGTGGTAGGCTCCTGTAGTCCCAGCTACCTGGGAGGCTGAGGCAAGAAAATCACCTAAGCCCAAGAGCTGGAGGTTGCTGTGAGCTGTGACCCCCATGGCACTCTACCAAGGACAACATAGTGAGACTCTGTCTCAAAAAAATAAAAAAAAAAATGTACTCATTGCCCAAATAGTGTTCACTGTACCTGTTAGGTGGATTTTTGTCCCCTCCTTCACACTCCTCCCCCCACTTGATTTCCAATGATTTCTACTTTTTTCTGTATGTACTTGTATGCCCATCAGTTAGTTTCAATCTATTCCATAGAGACTACATAATTTATTTTTCCATTTTTTTTTTAGAGACAGTCTTACTTTTGTTTTTCCATTCTTGAGATATGTCACTTAGGATAGTGGTCTCTAGTTCCTTCAAAATTGCTGCAAAAGGCATTAATTTATCCTTTTTATGGCTGAGTAGTACCGTATAGTATGCAGATTTTTTTTTTTTTTTGAGACAGAGTCTCACTCTGTTGCCCTCGGTAGAGTACCGTAGCATCACAGCTTACAGCAACCTCCAACTCTTGGGCTTAAGTGATTCTCTTGCCTCAGCCTCCCGAGTACCTAGGACAACAGGCACTTGCTACAACAGCTGGATGGGGCTGGGTTTGAACCCACCACACTTGTATATGGGGCCAGCGCCCTACCCACTGCCACAGATGCCACTCTAGTATGCAGATTTTAATGTGAGGTTTATATTGTCAGATTTTTCCCTATTGCTCTCCTTTTCTTTTTCTTTTATCTTTTTTTCCTTTTTCTTTTTCCAAGACAGAGTCTCACTCTGTCACCCTGAGTCTTACTCTGTCATCCTGGGTAGAGTGGACTGACATCATTGTAGCTCACAGCAGCCTCAATATCTTGGCTCAGGTGATCCTCTTGCCTCAACTTCCCAGTAGCTGCCACAATGCCTGGATAGTTTTTCTTGTCTTTTCCTTTTTTTTAGACAAAGCCTCAAGCTGTAGCCCTGGGTAGAGTGCAATGGCATCACAGCTCACAGCAACTCCTGGGCTCAAGCGATTCTCCTGCTTCTGCCTCCCAAGTAACTGGGACTATAAGGCACCCGCCACAAAACCCAGCTAATTTTTGGTTGCAGCTGTCATTGTTGTTTGGCAGACACAGACTGGATTCAAACCTGCTAGCTCAGATGTATGTGGCTGGTGCCTTGGCTGCTTGAGCTACAAGTGCCGAGCCTTCTTTTTTTTTTTTTTTTTTTTTAAGACAGAGTCTCACTCAGTTGCCCTGGGTAGAGTGATATGGCATCATAGCTCACAGCAATCTCAAACTTTTGGGCTCAAGAGATCCTTTTGCTTCAGTGTCCTAAGTAGCTGGGACTATAAGCACCCACCACAACACCCAGCTAGCTAGTTTTTCTATTTTTAGTAGAGACGGGATCTTGCTCCTGCTCAGGCTGGTCTCCAACTCCTGAGTTCAAAAAATCCACCTGCCTTGGCTTCCCAGAGTGCTAGGATTATAGGCGTCAACCACCACACCTGGCTTACTCTCCTTTTCTATATGTCCTCTCCCCAATATTTGCTTTTAAATTTGTTTAAAAGTAAAATAACAATAAATTTAATAAAAACTTCAACAAGGAAAAAAAAACAGCCATCAGACAGAAAGGGAAATTCCACTTCAATTTACCAAGGGGGTTCTAGAGATAGACTCGTGATTTTCTAAATTGAAGTGTATACATGGGATGGGGAAGGCACTTTCCCTGATGACAAACCAAATGGATTTTGATGAGAATAACTAAGAAAATAAAAATTGTAATGAAGAGACTCTGTAGACAACTGCAATGGGAGGCTGTGTCTGAGGTTAGGCTTTGGAATCCATAAAAAGGGGTCTGGGAAACGTCATTATTGTTTTTGTTGACTTGTGACAAATTCCAAGTGAACAGATAACTTAGAGTCTTGCTTTTCCTAATTATGAATAAGACCTTCTCTCAAATACAAGCAGTGTTTACCACCAAGTCGTTCTTTACACTAAGGACTTGGTTTATTCATGTAATGGTAAAGCAAACTAATATAAGTAATGCAAGGAAATACAATGTGCATTATTTGTTCCCATTTTGATTAACCTTGATGGTAGTGAAGACCTTACTGTTCAACATGACCTTATCATTATTTCCAAGGGATATATATATATATATTTTTTTTTTTTTTAAATGGCAGCTTTTGGCTGGGGCTGGACTTGAACCCACCACCTCCAGCATATGGGGCCGGCACCCTACTCCTTGAGTCACAGGCGCTGCCCCAAAGGCAATATTTTTTATTTGTGCTAGTTTTAAAAATATATGTACTGAATTATTCCCATATGTGTGTATACATGTATACATTATAGGAATACACACATATATTTGGGTATTCGTGAAAAATTACTAATTTGCTTAAAAGAAAATAAAATACTGACGAACTGGATGGCTAGCTAATTAAAAGCTAAAATATCTCAATTTAATCTTTTTTAATCGCAAAAATATATATTTCCAAGTTAACAGATGAGACTTTCAAGTTAATTACCAAACTAATTACTTGCACTCTCATCAGGTTTTTGAGGAAATATTATAAAACAGCAAGCACATTTCCCAATCAGCGTAAATTAGTTTTAAACATTCCACATATATACTCTGGAACACCCTTTATATACCATCGCCCCCAAATAGGTCTTTAATGCCAACAGGAAACTAGCGGGTCCTTGGCATGAAAAACAAACCCACGTTTTTATTTATATCTTACAAAATCCAGATTTTAATAATGTGTACACAGTTTTAAAAAATACAGAGCACGCATACCCATGTACTCTACCTGACTACATCATGCATGCACATACCACGCACTACGCATAAGTGTATTTACACTACAGGAAGGGAGCTCCGTTTTGAGCATACACAAGTATGGATACTGCAACTTCACCGGAAAAGGACAAACTTACAAAGTTTAAGAACGTGATTACTTCTCTGAGGACCGCAACAGCAAGTAGCCTAATCCTATTTTTTTTCAAGATTATTTTCCCTCAAAGTAGCCCCCAAAAGGGGAAGGGGGCATTATTTTTTACACAATCAAAATCTTTCACAAGATCCAGTAATGACAGACATCTACAAAACACAGAGGAAAGAAAAAGGTAATAAAATTATTGCGTCCATAGGTCTGATGTTGGGACCCTGAAAGTATAATATAATTATATTGGAAGAAAGCATCCTTACAACTGTAGGTCACCGCAAGTGCCTGCGGCTACGGCCCCCGGGCGTCTCAGCCGGCAGAGCCCGCGCCCTAACTGGCCATCTGGAAGGGCTCGGGCTGGAAGCCGAAGAGCCTCTGGCCGTAGGGCTCGCTCTCGCCCGGCAGCTTCGCGCCCGCGAAGGGGAGGTAGTGGTCGCGGCCGAAGTGCTCGCAGTGCAGACTGACCCAGTCCCGCTCCGAGCCGAAGCGCTCGGCCTCGGCCAGGATGCGGGTCAGAGCCATGATGTAACTCAGCGCCATCTGCAGGGTCTCGTACTTGGACAGTTTTTTATCCTGGCCCCACTGGGGGACCACCCTGCGCAGGCGGTCGAACGCGGTGTTGAGCCCCTGCATGCGGCGGCGCTCGCGCGCGTTGGCCGCCAGGCGCCTGCGCGCCGCGCTCTCCAGCCGCCCGGCGCCGGCGCACGACCCCGCGCACTCCGCGCCTCCCGCGCACTGCGGCGCGGCGCGCGCTCCTGCCGGCGGCCCGCTGGGCTTGCAGGACTTCATGCCGGGCCTGAAGCAGCGAGGCGCCGAGGTCGCCCGCCCGCTCAGCACCCGCGTGGACTTGTCTGTCCAGCCGCTTCCCAGTGGCTCTTCTTAGCAAATAAGTCATAAACAGAGCGGCTCACGTGCAGTCAAACAGTTTACAGGAGGGGAGTGTGGGACTCGGCCTTCTGTTCTGCGGATAACTAGGTTGATGTCTCTTCACTTGCCCAAGTTTAGGGGAAAATTGAGACGCTCAAGAGACAGTCATTTTCTCAAGGTGAAGTTGAAAAAGAGAAAGCAAGCTTCTTGCAAGAGAGTTTGGCGTGGCTGGTTCGGGGAAGGCCTGTCAAGTCCTCTGGGAAAGCCCGAGGCTCTTTTTCAGGAAGATGAAATCTTCCCCGAAGCTCAGATAAGGAAAGAGCGCTTTTAGCGCAGTAGCTGTCGGAGAGTGCTGGATGAATCTTTTCAGGGAGGAGAATTTATAGCAAAGGGCTGAAGGAGGGAACAGGTGGTGGCAGGTGGGCGGGCGTCCCTCGGCTTCTATCTCAGCACCTTCCTACCCTGGGAACTGCGGGGGGGAGGGGGCGACGCACAGCAAAATCCTGACATTACAGCCTTAGTCTGTTGAAGTTTCTCCAAAGCTATGTCCAGCACTAACACACCATCTGGAGTGGCCTGGCTGTCCCTAAAAGAATAACAAGGTGGGGGTAGGGGGAAACGCTTGGCCTATCTTTTCCCATTATCAGCAGACAGCTTATGTATCAAAAACCTAATGGAAGTTTTTAAATTATTAGAAATAATTCGTGTGAAGAGGTTGGTTTTGGATTATGAGACATACCAGAAGTTTAGTGTAAGGAAGATGTAGCTTTGTCGAGAGGTGGGACAACTTTGCATAATGCTAAACTAACATAATGGTGTTTTCATTTTAGATACTAAGTAAATTGGGACAAATTAGCAGGTTCTAATATTATTGTAGATCTGGCTGTTTTCTGTGAAATAACATACAAAAAATATATATATATATAACTTTATGTTATTCCAATTATATAATTGGATTGCATGAATTCAGATACTCAGGCAAATTTATTCAGTATTTATGCTTCATTTCCTCTGACACAGGTTCATAAATGTTTGCAGGACATACACAAAGATGATAACTAATCACTGAGATTCGACATTTAGATCTAATAAAACTAATCATAATGCACATATATGTGCAGAATAAAAACATCTAAGTAATTTGTGCACTTTTTAAAACTAATTCCTGGTTGAGGATTTTAGCCCTACCTCATAAAGCTGAAAATATTTCATACTACTTGGTTTTTTCAGTGTGTCAACTGCCCTCGGGAACAATAAGGAAGCATGATTTCCATTATCGATAACAATGACTTGATTTATACAGAGAAACCATTAATTTGATTCTCTCATCTCAACTTGTTTCTTGCTCTTAAGAGAAATCAAAGGACAAGGAAACCAGCTTCAAATAGACTCAATGCAGACTCATTTCTGGATTCTTCAGGAAGACCAAGTATATTCCTCCTCCTTTTGAAATATGGACATGTCAGCATTATTCTCAAATATGTCTGTTTAACTAAGTTATCAACAAACCCTCACAAATCAGGAGTCTTTTAACCATGACTTGCTTCCCCACCAATGATTCAAACTGTAACCCCATTGTGACGGCTCTGACTCCAAGTCCTGTCTTCCTATAAATAATTGATTAATCCCCAGCTGAAGCAATGACAATGAAATGAAGTTGAATAACATGAAGACAATGGGAAGCAATTGAACATTAATGATCTCCAGCATGACAGATGTTGAATACAGACTTTTACATGGAGCCACTCAGGTTTGTTTCTCTGAGTTCTAATAGTCTTGGTCAGGAACAGCAGTCCTGTTAGAGGAAAGACTGTTATTTAGTCATCAAAATATCAATGGTTTTTGAGTTTTCATGAAAATATGCCCTATTAATGCTGAGGGGAGTGTTGGATGTGTTCATTTGTCTCATCTCTTTCCTCTAAAGATCTCCCTTTGTATTGCAGTGTTTCTCTGCCAAACAGACTGTGCACTTGTTCCAGACACTATTGTACAAAGTACTAATGAGATGTATGGTTTTGCAAGCCATATACCCAGGATTGATGAGAATATAGCTCATATACCAAGAGCATCAAAAGCATAACTTGATGAGGAAAACAAAACAGTAACTACATGAAAAACACAGTTATATTAGAACTTAAAACTAGCAGATATCTATGACATGAAATTAATTCAAAAATAGAGAGTATTGCTGCAATACATGCTCCTTAGAGGGCACATAGTAAGATAGTATTAGTCCATAAAGATGCTTCCGGGGAAAAGGGTTTCATTGTCAAGTAAGATTGGGAAACATCTGTTATTTCCCACTTGGAAAGTCATGAAGGAAAATTGACATAGTAAAGTTTCTGTGAAGTCCTGAATTAAAGAAACTTATCAACTCCAGCATTTCCTAGACCTTCTTGAATACAGAATCCCCTTTTCCTAACAAAGTCTATTAACAAAGTGCCCTTGGACACTTTTTCAGACCTACTATAGTACCTTTCATTTATTTTTATAGAGAAGACTGAGATCCAGAGATTACACATTGCTCAAAGGCACTGAACAATTTCTTGATAGCATTAAGATAATAAATCAAGGCTCGGCCCCTGTGGCTCAAGCGGCTAAGGCGCCAGCCACATATACCTAAGGTGATGGGTTTGAATCCAGCCTGGGCCCGCCAAACAACAATGATGGCTGCAACCAAAAATAGCCAGGCATTGTGGTGGGCGCCTGTGGTCCCAGCTACTTGGGAGGCTGAGGCAGGAGACTTGCTTGAGCCCAGGAGTTGGAGGTTGCTGTGAGCTGTGATGCCAAGGCACTCTACCCAAGGTGACAGCTTGAGGCTCTGTCTCAAAAAAAAGATAATAAATCAAATCTCCTGCATCCTTTGAGAGGCTTTAAAATTATGAGATTGTTTAATACAAGCCCCTCATTTTAAGTGAGCAGCAGAGATCTACCAGTGACTTCCCAGTCAAACAAGTCACTTCTATAGAATTAGAAGAAATTTTGTGCATAAAAGACAGTGTCAGACTTGCATGGTGTTTCTATATTGACAGCATAATCCTACCAGTTGAATTGGCAGTTACTGTATACTTGGTGGTCAATCAGAAATCAAAACTAGCAGGTGGAGATACAGAGATGGCAGGAGTCAGGACAGGGCCAGGGAAGAAGGAGCTTACTACATATGTATCAGGAGTAGAAAAATAGGAAAAAAAAACTCTTTTACAGGTAAAAGATCAATGGTTTGAAATTATTACATAAAATGTGTACATAGAACAAGTTTAAGTGTAAACATTATTATCCAAAACTGTACTTAATTTTTTAAATGGAAGTTCTCAAAAGAATACACAATTAAGGGCTGGGCGAGGTGGCTCATGCCTATAATCCTAGCACTCTGGGAGGCTGAGGCAGTTGGATTGCCTGAGTTCAGGAGTCCAAAACCAGCTTGAGCCAGAGCAAGACCTCATCTCTAGGCTCAGTGCCTGTGGCTCAATCAGCTAAGGCACCAGCCACATACACCTAAGATGGCGGGTTCGCATCCCCAGCCCAGGCCGCCAAACAACAATGATGGCTACAACCAAAAAGTGGCCAGCGCTGTGGTGGGTGCCTATAGTCCCAGCTACTTGGGAGGCTGAGGCAGGAGACTCGCTTGAGCCCAGGAGGTTGCTGTGAGCTGTGATGCCATAGCACTCTACCCAGGGGGATAGCTTAAGGATCCGTCTCAAAAAAAAAAAAAAAGACCTCATCTCTAAAAAAAGAAAAATAGAAAAACTGAGGCAAGAGGATCACTTGAGTGATTCTGGAGGTTGCTATGAGCTATGACAACATAGCTAAAAAAAAAAAAAAATTCACAATTAAAAGATAGGAAAGAAAACACTTAGCAAAAAATATTCTGAAATTTACAGAAAAAACATGGAACTGAGGACTGGAGTTTCCTTATGGAGAGTGTTGTAGTAAGAGGACCATGGGTTCCTGAATGACTAAGAGAAAAGCCAGAAAAAGATAAAAGAACAATGAAATTGAGGTCCTCTTTTATTTTATTTATTATTATTTTTAAGACAGAGTGCCATGGCATCATCATCGCTTGCAGCAACCTCAAACTCTTGAGCTCAAGAGATCCTCTTGTCTCAGCCTCCTGAGTAGCTGTTACTATAGGTACCCATCATGATGCCTGGCTAGTATTTCTATTTTTAGGAGAGATGGAGTCTCTTGCTTAGGCTGCTCTTAAATCTTAAGCTCAAGCGATCCACCTGCCTTAGCCTCCCAGAGTGCTAGGATTACAGGCGTGAGCCACGACATCCGGCATACTTTTATTTTATTGAAGACCAAAAGTGCAAGGCATTGGAAGTTCCTGTTGCTTTATTATGTACTATGTAGTTACTAGGGGTAGAAAAACCCACAAAAGGGATAGGTGTGGTAGTGGCTAAGGCCTAAAATACCAACACTTTGCAAGGCTGAGGCAGGAGGATTGTTATCCAGGCTAGAGTGCCATGGTCTCAACCTAGCTCACAGAAACCTCAAACTCTTGGGTCCAAGCAATCCTCCTGCCTCAGCCTCCTGAGTAGCTGGGACTACAAGAACCCGCCACAACACTCAACTAATTTTTTTCTGTTTTTAGTAGAGATGAAGTTTCACTCTTGCTCAGGCTAGTCTCAAACTCCTGAGGGCAAGGGATCCTCCCACCTTGGCTTCCCAGAGTGCTAGGATTACAGGCATAAGCCACCAAGCCAACCTAGGTGCTTGTTTTAAATAAACAAAATGACCTGTTGTGATTATCCAAGGTGTAGCATAGCCACTCCCTCCTCTTACTTGTTATTTTGTACTTCAGTGCTTGTGCTATAGGGTGAGCAGAGACAGGGAAAGGAGAGAAAATGCAAAGGAATTTACTTAGCCTTTAATATGAGCTTGAAATGTCACAGATAAAAGCCAAAAAGACTACTCAGGGAAAACCTTTCCTGGTAGCATATTTAGTGGTTTGGTTTACAGTTGAAGACACATATTTATTTATTGATTTTTTTGATTTTTAAAACTTTTTTTGTTTTGTTTTTATTAAATCATAACTGTGTACATTGATGAATTTATGAGGCTCAGCGTACTGATTTGATGTACAATGTGAAATGCTTACATTGAACTGATTAACACATCCATTGCAATTATATTCTTTTCTTTTCTTTTCTTTTTTTTTTTTTTTGAGACAGTGTCTTACTATGTCACCCTGGGTAGAATGCTGTGGAGTCACAGCTCACAGCAACCTCAAACTCTTGGGCTTACACGATTCTCTTGCCTCAGCCTCCCAAGTAGCTGGGACTTCAGGCTTCTGCCACAGCACCCAAGTATTTTTTGGTTGTAGTTGTCATTGTTGTTTGGCAGGCCCAGGCTGGATTTGAACCTGACAGCTCTGGTGTATTTGGCTGGTGCCCTAGCCCCTGAGCTATAGGTGCCCAACCTATATTATTTTCTTAATAGTTTTGAAATGTACCATTGCATCATGCATATTAGGTGAGGTCCCCCCTGAAAACGCATATTTAAAAGCATTAATTTCCAGGGATGCTCTACTTTTCCAGTGATTGAAATATTTGCATCCACCATCCAGGGCCCTTCCTTCCTGGTACTGAGGTGTTTGAAAAGACAAATCTGTTGCTTCAGGAGTGAGTATAGCTCCAGGACAAGGAGCTCAAGGAATCAGGCTGCTTGATGGTAAATGGAAGATAAGTTAAGTTATATTTCTCAGGATACCCTTCTCTCTCTGATTCAATTCGAGTTGGGTGAACATGTATGAGCTCTGAGAGACGGAAGTAAAGCCATCATACTCTGAAGATGATTGCAGGGTGGAGCCACAAGAAACAGACACAGAGGTGCTACTGGATCTGTTTGCCCTTGTTCTTTCTCGTTCCATGTCCAGACTGCTGGCCCTCCTGACTAACGGTGGCCCCAGATCAGATGGTTCCTGCAAACTCAGGGAGGTGGTAGCCACAGGGACTGGCCTTCCATGCCAGCTTCCCTGCCCAGTCCCACTTCAGCAGCTGACACGACTGGCTTCCAGACTCCCCTGTGAGCTCTGACTCGTTCACCCAGGCCAGTGTTGCTTCGTGACTGTTCTGCAACCCTTCAACAACTTCTCCTGTCCTTCTGTCTCCAGCTCCTCCCTCAATTACACAAAGCCTCATATTTATAATAAATCCCTTCTTCTACCATACTCTGTGGCTCTGCTTTCCTTTCTTCTTCTTCTTCTTTTTTTTTTTTAAAGCATAGTCTCACTGTGTCACCTGGGGTTGAGTGCCATGGTATCATCATAGCTCATAGCAACCTCAACCTCTTGGGCTCAAGTGATCCCCTTGCCTCAGCCTCCTGAGTAGCTAGGACTAACTGGCTTCCACCCTAGCACTTGGCTAATTTCTCTATTTTTTGTAGAGATGGGATTTTGCTTGTGCTCAGGCTGGTCTTGAACTATACTTAAGAGATTCTCCCGCCTCGGCCTCCCAGAGTGCTGGGATTATAGGTATGAGCCACCATGCCCAGCCAGAAAAGAAAATGACCCTGCTTTCCTGATTGACTGAAGCAAACAATGTTTCATCCTGACCACGGTAAGGCCACAGAACCTATCCCCTGCCTCCCAGTGGAGACCCTCCACATAAGTACCTCATTGTCTGTGTATGTGCCCACCAGGATTAGAGATTGTATGTATTCTGATCTGTGCCAGATCAGGAATAAGACAGCCCTGGCCTATTGGAATTCATAATCTAACTGTGCAGAGGGGATCCAACACGCATTAAAAACTACCTCAAGCAGCAAACCAAGGTCTTACTCCCCAAAAGGTGCACAAGACAATTCATTAAGATATGAGAAGGTGGCTTGGTGCCTGTGGCTCACGTGGCTAAGGCACCAGCCACATACACCTAAGGTGGCGGGTTTGAATCCAGCCCAGGCCCGCCAAACAACAATGATGGCTGCAACCAAAAAAAAAAAAAAAAATAGCCAGGCATTGTGGCGGGCGCCTGTGGTCCCAGCTACTTGGGAGGCGGAGGCAGGAGACTCACTTGAGCCCAGGAGTTGGAGGTTGCTGTGAGCTGTGATGCCAAGGCACTCTACCCAGGGGGACAGCTTGAGGCTCTGTCTCAAAAAAAAAAAAAAAAAAAAAGATATGAGAAGATTAGAGATTTTAGTGATATTTGTTTTACCTCATCTTTTTCTGTCCTAGCATGTACAAAATATAGATACATAGGTGAAGTATAAATACACATAATAAACTGGTGAACAGAAGGAACTAGGCCTCTGTACTGATACCTACATGTGGGGCTCGTCCAGTCTATGAAAATTAGGTCAACTTAAGGGGGGTGGTCAACTATGGAGGTTCTAGTGTCTATGTATTTATATGTGAGTATATACTGATGCTTTTTTATTCCTGATAAGCGTGTGTGATCAGAAAGGTTGGATCCTTGGTACGAGGCATCACACAATAAGTACCATTAGGAAATCAGAACAAGGAGCTTTCAGTGCTCTGGGGTAAAGAGGATTTCATCTGGCGGCCCCACCTTTTGCACACCACCACCTAAGGGCTGCTGCTCCTCTGCCCCTGACCGACTTCCCTCCTGTGGGGGTGTCTTCACTGGCTGCTCCCTCAGCCCCAAGTGTCATTTCCCCCGTCTTTCCTGGCTGCCCCAGTGTGTCACTCAGCTCCTGTCCTATCTGATGTTTTATTTCCTTGGTTGTTTGTTTGGAAACTCCAGGGACTCGGGGGCTTCCTCTGGACTGTAGCTGTATCTGTAGCACCTAGAATTGTGTCCAGCAATAGATGCTCAGGAAATACTGTTGAAAGAAAGAAGGAAAGTTAGAGGGGAAGGGAGGGGACAGGTAGACGGAGGGACCGCACATGCACAGGGAGGGTCAGCATCCTTCCACTAGCTACACAGCTCTTTATCCTCCTGCTAATGGCCCTTTGAGGGGAAATCATGTCCTCCAAAAACAATGGCCACAGACCTGCTGCTTTTGGTTTTGCTCTGAAATTGTGGCATTCACTGTTTCACAGGGAGCAGGTGGCTTCCTTCCCCAAAGGATGGCTCTCATTACAATCCAGGTTTCAGGCAGTACCTGAGTCAGCTCAGAGTAGAAGCCCAGAGGTTTTGCCAGCCCAGGCCAGCCGCTGATGCTGGCTCCCTGCCTCAGGGGAAACAGTTTTCTGTTTATTTTAGTGAGTTTTGCTTTTCTTGTTTCCTTGTGCAGTTTCAGCAGCTTGGCTGAGCAAGTTATTTTAAATGCCCAAGCACTGGGATCTTTTGATTCTGAGTTCATGTTCCCACTCCTCCTCTCCATTGTTTTTGACTCTAGTTATGCCCCAGCCTCCTATTGACCTCCGCAGGGGGGGACCAGAAAGACATGGCAGCTTGCTCACTAGAGTCCTGGGCTGTCTCTCGGTGGAATCCAGAATTGCAAGCCATGAGTATATACGCTTTTCAATTCATCTGGCAATCATATGTCATTTTATTTCATTGCTTCAAACTGATTTTCATTCATTCATTTATTCCACAAATACTTAATATACTTACTATGTGCCAGGGACTGTTTTAGGCCCAAGAGATAGTGCTGAACAAACTGCAAAGATCTCTGCCCTCGTCAATATTCAAAACGGGTATTGTTGGTATTTTCTTATATATTTATTTCCTACTTCTCCAAATAGAATATAAAGTCTTTGAGAGGAAGGGCAAATTTTAGATACCTGGGTCCCATAAAGTGTTCAATAAATACATATTTGCTGCTTGTTTGACTGAAGTTATTACTAGGGCTGACTGTAAGCTAAAAAACCAATTATCATCACCAGCAAAAAGTCACACCTTCAGGAAACACCAAATGCTTACCAGGTATTAGCTTCTGTTCTCACAACACCCTTTGAGTGGGGACAGTTATGATCCCATGTTTGGCCAAGAAAGCCAAGAAAAGTGAGCAACACAGCAGCCAGAATAGAACCCAGCTCTCCTTCTGCACAGAGCTCGTGCTCTGGGAGGCTCTCACCCTCACCTGGAAGAACTTGGAAGGCAGGGACAAGGCTTTGTTCATCACTGTGCCCTCAACACCTAGAATGTGCCTGGCACACAGCAGTGTCATTAAATAAGCTGAAACATATAAGCAGCCCCTAGGGTGGGCTAGCTGGGCCTGACCACCCTAGTCCTACTAAACTGTAGGCACCAAAACTGGCAATCTGCTGGCCGAATTAGTCTCCTTCTGTGAACCAAATCCAAGGTTCCCTTGGAGCCCTATTTTCCCCTAGGCATTGTCTGATGTACCTGGAGTGAGCCAGAGGCTCCTGAAGACTCGTGGACTTCAATCTTCCTATTGGTCCCCTCCTGGAATAGCCCCCTCCACCATGTGCCCTCCCTCTTTTAGGTTCCTACAGGTCTGTCCTGAACCTCAGCCTGGTTAGTGGGGTTCCTCATTCACTGTGAGCTTCTCCTCCCAAGACCTGAACCCTTGTTCTTTTCTCAGCAGAAGACACGGGTCTGCTTCATCTGCACACTCCTTCCCTGCCCCAGGACCCACCACCTGATTATTTCTGCATTTCATCATACCTAGAGCCTCTGCATCTTTACACACAAAACCAGATCCTTGGAAGTTGATGCCAAAAGAGAGCCTAAGTTTGCAGTACTCCTCCTCACAGGCCAATCAATTCCACCACCGACCCAGCTCCTCAAACCCCAGGCTGCCATTGATCGCAGGTTCACCTCCCTCTGACTGCCTGCTCTTCAGGCTTCAGTGGATGGGCCAGGCAACTGAGCACCCCACACTCTGTCATGACATCCCTGCCGACTGCAGTGATCAGGTGACAAGTGCCACTCACAGCCTTCCCTTTCAACACATCTGTCCTTTTCTCTGACGAGCAGCTAAAGCCTGGTTGCCAAATAATTTGTCATTCTAGGTCACTTGATTCACCTTACAAGTGTATTTTTCTAGTAACGGATGAACACTGAGTTGGGTTTTAGGTAACATTGGTAGCATGGAAGCAAGTCATCTAGAATGACTACCAAGAAACACCCCAGAACATGAGTTTTCTGCAGAAGCCCATTATAACAGCCTCTTACCAGTTAGATTGTGCAAATGTCCCTAGACTCATGTGAATCAGGGGGATTCAGAGTGTTGGCTTGAACCCCAGTCTCATTTTCTCCTCGCTCTATCCAGATCAGTTTGTTGGTTCTCTAAGGTGAGCTTCCCAAAGTTTATCCTGAAACTATTGCTCCTCAACAAAGAAAAGAAAATTCTGGCTTAGACAAAGCTATACAGTATCCTTTGGTTTCCTTGGGGGACTAGTTCCAGGACCTCCCAAGGATACCAAAATCCATGAATGCTCAAGTCCTGATATAGAATGATGAGTATTTGCATATAAACCATATACATCCTTCCATATACTTTAAATCATCTCTAGATTGCTTATCAAGGCTAACACATTGTAAATACTATGTAAAGATTTGTCGTATTATTTTGTTTAGGGAATAATGACAAGGAAAAAGTCTGTGCCTGAGCAAGAATGAGATACTGTCTACTAAAAATAGAAAACCTCTCCAGGCATGGTGATAAGCACCTAGAGTCCCAGCTACTGGGGAGGCTGAGGCAAGGGGATTGCTAGAATTTGAGGCTGCTAAGCTAAGACACAAGCACCCTCTACTCAGGGGAACAAAGTGAGACTCTTTCCAAAAACAAAAGAAAAGAAAAAAGTGTATATATGTTCAGTACAGACACAGTCTCACTATGTCACCCTGGGTAGAGTGCTATGCCATCACAGCTCACAGCAACCTCTAACTCTTGGGCTCAAGTGATTCTCTTGCCTCAGCCTCCCAAATAGCTGGGACTACAGTTGCCTACCACAATGTCCAGCTATTTTTGTTGTAGTTATTGTAGTTGTTCTTTAGCAGGCTCTGGCAGGGTTCAAACCCACCAGCCCTGGTGTATGTGGCCGGCATCCTAACCGCTGAGCTACAAGTACCGAGCCTCTCAAAAAAATTTTAAATTATTTTTTCAGAGACATGGTCTCTGTCATCCAGGCAGGAACACAGTGGCACAATCATTACTCACCGCAGCCTTGAACTCCTGGGCTCAAGTGATCCTCCCACTTAGTCTCTTAACTAGCTAGGACTATAGGTGCATGCCAGCATGCCCAGCTAATTTTTCTTATATTCTGTAGAGATAAGGTTTCAGTATGTTGCTCAGGCTAGTCTTAAACTCCTGACCTCAAGCAATCCTCCCACCTCAACCTCCCAAAGTACTGGGATTACAGGTACGAGCCACCACACCTAGCCCTTAAATTAAAGAACTAACCCCCTTTTTCCTACCTTCTAGTCACTCTTTTGAGCCCTAAAGATTTTCCTTTCCAAGTTACTTGTGAGCATGCGAATTCACATATGGGTGGTGCCTAGGATGAGGTGCATGTGCTGGAGAAGCATGCTGGGGCTGGGAGAACTTGGAGGGCCAGAACTGGTCGGCAAGGGGGGTAGTCAGAGGCCCACAGCTCAGCTGGCAGTGTAAAAGGAAAAACCTTTTCTTCCTTCTCCATCCTAGGCTCAGGGTCAAAGCCTCTATTCCAAAAAAAAACAAAATTCCAAAAATTAACAAAAGAAAAGCACACACATTAATTTAATGTAAGTTTTATGTGATGTGGGAACCCTCACAAGGAAATGAAGACCTGAAGAAATAGGTAAACTTGTGTATTTCTTTATGAGAGGTTTGATGAAAAAATGGATAGTTTGGAGAAGTATGACTCCACAAAGGATAAACTAGGGGGAATTGAGCAAGGCCTATTTGTTCTTCCCCGGGTCTTCAGGGAAAGGATGCTCCTTTCCTCTACGTGAGGGTCTTTTAACCTGATTCCAGGAACATGGGCAGTGGAAAGGCAAGCATGAGCTTCCTGTTTTCCGCTGTTTCCTCAAATGTTCTGGGGGATCATACCCTGAACCCAGTCAGCACCCAGCCCAGAATGAGGCTGCATACATAGGAACCAGGAAAGGGGGAAGGGCAGAGAAGGGCATGGATGGCAAGGTCAGATTCAAAATCTGGCCTACTCCACAGGTGATTGCCCATGGCCTGGTGGTATAGACCTGTCTGTGAGCAGCCAGCCTCTGCTATAAGAATGATTCTAGACTTGGCACCTGTGGCTCAAGCGGCTAAGGCACCAGCCACATACACCTGAGCTAGCGGGTTCAAATCCAGCCTGGGCCTGCTAAACAACAACAGCCACAACCAAAAACTAGCCAGGCATTGTGGTGGGCACCTGTAATTCCAGCTACTTTCGCGGCAGAGGCCAGAGAATTGCTTGAGCCCAGGAGTTGGAGGTTGCTGTGAGTTGTGATGCCACAGTACTCTACCCAAGGCAACAGCTTGAGGTTCTGTCTCAAAAAAAGGATCTCTTGAACCTAAGATTTAAGATTGCTGTGACTCTATGATGCCATGGCACTATCCAGGGAAACAGAGTGAGACTTTGTCTGAGAGAGAGGAAGGAAGGAAGGAAAGAGAGAGACGGAGGAAAGAGAAAGAAAGAAAGAAAGGAAGGAGAGAGAAAGAAAGAAAGAAGGAAGGAAAGAGAGAGAGAGACAGAAGGAAAGAGAAAGAAAGAAAGAAGGAACAAACCTTACGTATCTGCTATAAAATCTTACTTGAAATGTTATATAAAGAAAAACTGGCTTACTTAACATGGAGTTGACACACTGAACATAATGACCTAATATTGCTACATGCAAAGGAAAACTACCCATCTCCCTCAGGCTACAGACAGTGTGATAAGGTGTTTAGGGCTTACCCATATTGTACCGATGGTCACACGCCAGGACTGGAAAAATAATGGCTAATGTCACCATTAGTCTATCTTAGCATGACAGCCGCACTCCACCACTAGCCTCTTTTAGTAAACAGACTCTTCAACTTATCAATGTGCTGCAAAGCCATCAGATTTCGTTGGAACAATCCTGGGAGGATGCTCTGGGCTCTGCTCTGCCCATTAGGGGCTGTAAGTTTGTGCAAATAACCATAAAATTAAACCCACCCAGGGAGGGCCATTGATTTCCAATTGGCACAGTGCACCAGATGCTGTTTGGTCAAAGAACTGCCTTGACCTCTAGTAGTGACGCTGCCGGCCCTTGGCTTTGCAGGGTGTGTTCCCAGCAGGGAAGGCCTCTCCACTAAAGCTTGCTGCTGGAACCTGAGCAGCAAGGCGTAGTGGGTTACCCATATGTCACAGGGGAGAAGCCTGCCACACCCGATGTTGGATTCACCCTCTTCTCCAACCCCAGAGCTGAAGCCACCCCCAGGGGATTACAGATGCTCCCACCCCCAACTAATTAAATAGCTGGCCTCCTGCTGCTAAAAGGGAATGAGGGCGGGAAAAACAGAGGATGCCTGATTTAACTAGGACCTGGGTAAGTAGCTCACCAGCCAGACCCAGAAGTCACCCATGCGTGCTTTAAACGGCCTCTAATGGGTCAGGAGGGTTCTATGCCTGAGATCTGGAGTTCTGCTTATTCTCAGCCCCCTTTGTACTTTCAAATCTTCTGGTCCAAACATTTGTCATGAAAGCTTTACAGATTATTTAAAATAATAGTATCCACTAATGTATATGTCTTACAATCATTATTATTACTACACACTAATCCTTATGTTCAAACATTAGAGTAAAAGTGACTATCTTTTCTCGTAAGACAACCTGAAGATGATACTACCCAGTTCAACACACACAAGCACACACACATGCAAAGATAGGCTTCTAAATCCAAAACCGAGTGTCTGCCTAAATCACCAGTGCTAAGTCTAAATATCCATGCAAATGTGAGTTCAGATGGAAAGTAAAATCATGATTCAGATGAAAGAAAGAAACCGCAAAAGACTTTTTCAGTTCAGCCTTGCAAGCCAGTTAGTAAATCGTTTCAGTTTTGGTTTTGCTACAAATCATTTAGAAGGAAAGAGGACAGGCGGTGCAAAGAAGAAGACAGTTATTAATGGGAAATTGGACTAAATTAAAATGATCCTAAGTCACAGCACAACAAGGCCTCTTTGCCACCAACTTTTGACATTCTAATTAGGGTAAATGGTTATGCAAATCCAGTCAATCACTCTTTTTCCTCCTAGCCAGAGAGCCTGCGATTGTTCAAGTGAGGACTGTTGGTGGCGTAATTAAAGCTCTCCTAAAACTTAATTGAGAATTTGAGGACAGCCTCGTAAGATGCCCTAATTTGTGGGCAGCCCAGCACAGCTGTCCTTTTGTCCTGCCTGCCACCAGGAAGCCTAGAGTTTCCCCATCAAATATAATAGAATGTGACACTGGAGGTGTTCTCAAGCCTCCAACCTCATGAGTGGAGTGGAAGACAGGCCAGCAGGAGTCTACCACACGCAGGTCACCTCTTTCTGGGCATGTTAGCTGAGGAAATGGGGTTGCAGGGTGAACACAAACATAGGGGCATGCATGAAACAAAACTAGGCATGAGTTGGTGAGTGTTGAAACCATGACAGGTACATGGGGGAAGGGAAGGGATGTAAGTACAGAATTTACTTTGCTTTTGTGTAAGTTTGGAATTTTCCACAATAAAAAAAAAATTATTGCATGCACTACTAAAAAATAGCAACTATCATGGGGAAAGATTTCTTAATAGCAAAAGTCAATTTTTAGATAGCCTCTTAATGGAAAAGAGTTATAGAGAAGCTAAATTTTACTTTTTTTATCTTTATTTTTTGGAGACAGAGTCTCTTTTTTTTTTTTTTTTTTTTTTTAAATTTTTTTTTTTTTTGAGACAGAGCCTCAAGCTGTCCCCCTGGATTGAGTGCTGTTGCATCACAGCTCACAGCAACCTCCAACTCCTGGGCTCAAGCGAGTCTCCTGCCTCAGCCTCCCAAGTAGCTGGGACCACAGGCGCCCACCACAATGCCTGGTTATTTTTTGGTTGCAGCCGTCTTTGTTGTTTGGTGGGCCCAGGCTGGATTCGAACCCGCCACCTTAGGTGTATGTGGCTGGTGCCTTAGCCACTTGAGCCACAGGCGCCGAGCCGAGACAGAGTCTCTTGCCCCCAGTAGAATACCATAGATCACAGCAGCCTCAAACTCCTAGGCTCAAGCAATCCTCTTGCCTCAGCCTCCCAAGTAGTTGGGACTACAGGCGCCTGCCACAACAGCCAGATAATTTTTTTTTTTTTGAAAGTCGGGGTCTTGCTCTTGCTAAAACTGGCCTTGAACTTGTGAGCTCAAGCGATCCACCCACCTGGACCTTCCAGAGTGCTGGGATTATAGGCATGAGCCACCTCACCAGGCCAGAGAAGCTAATCTTTAAAAGTAGGGATACTGGGCTCGGCACCTGTAGCACAGTGGTTATGGTGCCAGCCACATACACCAAAGTTGGGGGGTTTGACCCAGCCTGGGCCAGGGAAAACAACAATGACAACTGCAACAAAAAATAGCCAGGCATTGTGGTGGGTGCCTGTAGTCCCAGCTACTTGGGAGGCTGAGGCAAGAGAATCACTTGAGCCTAAGAGTTTGAGGTTGCTGTGAGCCATGATGCTATAGCACTTTAACAAGGGCAACAAAGTGAAACTCTGTCTCAAAAAAAAAGAAAAAAAGAAAGAAGGAAAAAGATTACTAAGCTCCTCTTGGCAGTCATGAGTAAAGATGCAATGGGAGAAGCAAGTGGAGTTTCAGTCTTGGAGGTGGCAGTTTTTAAGTATGGAGAGCCCCTTGGCTATAGGAATCATACCATAGGATAGCTGAAGGCCTCAGAGATCACCCACCTTCCCTGGTGCAGAATGATGCTTTTTCCCTTTATCCTTTAAGAGTATCTACATCTGGGGTGACAGTAATTAATGAGCTAGTGAAAAGCTGCTCCAGCCAGGCTGTGCCCAGTGTTTCTTAGCTTTGTTAGAAAAACTGAAAAGACTCAGTGTGGGCTAATTAATTGGTCTTCAGGTAGTAACTAAATCAGAGGTATCTTGGGTACCCTGGGAAGTCGGAGTCTCCTCTTCCCTGAGAATCAATCAGCTCAAGATTGATGAAGGGCTACTAAGGTCAGGCTTAGAAACACAAAACCATCTGCCAACTCTCTAGGGCTTGTACCTGCAGTAGAGCAATTTTAGAAGAACAGGTGTTCGCTTTTAACTTACCTCTTCTTTTCTTTTATGCTGAAATCATGATTTTAGCTAGAGAGCCTCCAGTTGGTCGATGAAATTCACAAACTGTCTATTGTAACTTAAAATAGCCTGGCCCAAAGGTATTGTGATAACCTCAACTGGCTGTTACACAAAGTCATAGACCACGCATCCCTGACAGTGGCCACTCTGACCCTACCCCAGACGCATCTGGCAGCATCAGAAAACAGTGACCACAGTCACTGCCCCCAGCAGGGTTAAGTCAAGAACACTGTTTCATCCTGTGAATGATGCAGGACTGCAGAACAGATTCAATTTGTTCTGTCTACTTTGCAGAGTATGCTTGAGGGCCCACAAAGTCCTTGAAAGCTGACACTTAAATGTTTCTGGTTCCTTGAAAGTATCTTCCAGTTCAATAGTCTGAGAACATTTCCCTAAGTCTGTGATGATGATCTGTAAGCACATCCATATGTTTGGTGATGATGATTCAATGACAGGAGCTGTCTTTGCTCCATCAAAGAAAGGGGGGTGGCAGTGCCTGTGGCTCAGTGAGTAGGGCGCAGGCCCCATATACCGAGGGTGGCGGGTTCAAACCTGACACCGGCCAAACTGCAACAAAAAATAGCCAGGCATTGTGGCGGGTGCCTATAGTCCCAGCTACTCAGAAGGCTGAGGCAAGAGAATTGCCTAAGCCCAAGAGCTGGAGGTTGCTGTGAGCTGTGACGCCACAGCACTCTACCTAAGGCAACAGAGTGGGACTCTGTCTCTTAAAAAAAAGAGGGGGTGGCACCTGGGGCTCAGTGGGTAGGGCACCAGCTCCATATACAGAGGGTGACAGGTTTGAACCCAGCCCTGGCCTAACTGCAACAAAAAAATAGCCGGGCATTCTGGTGGTGCCCGTAGTCCCAGCTACTTGGGAGGCTGAGGCAAGAGAATCGCCTAAGCCCAGGAGTTGGAGGTTGTTGTGAGCTATGACACCACAGCACTACGGAGGGCAATAAAGTGAGACTCTGTCTCTAAAAAAAAAAGAAAAAGATTAAAATGTTTTGCCAGGCACTGTGGCTCGTACCTGTAATCCCAGAACTTTCTAATGCTGAGGCGGAAGGATTGTTTAAGGGTGGGAGTTCATGACCAGCCTAAGCAACATAACAAGACACTGTGTCTACAAAAAATAAAAACAAAAACCAAAAAACTCAGCCAGGCTTGGTAGCGCCCACTCCTAGTCCTACCTACTCAGGAGACTGAAGTGGAAGAATCACATAAACCTAGAATTTCCAGGCTGCAGCAAGCTGTGACTGCACCACTGTACTCTAGCCTGCGTGATGAAGCAAGACCCTGTCTCAAAAAAAGAAAGAAAAAAAATTAAAACGTTTAATAGAGATAATATGACAGTGCAGTACTGTCATAGGAAAAACAAATGGCACATATAGTAGAATAAAGAGCGCAAAAATAGCCAGTCACACCTGGATACTGGACATCTGAGGGAGGTGGTACAGACCATAGGAAAGTGTGAACTTCTCAATAAATGGTTATGAGCCAGCTACTTCCATACAGTAAAAAACAAACAAAGCTGTACCCCTCCTTCATACCACACATAAAACAGATGAATTAAAGACTTAGATGTGAATAAGAAAATTGCAAAGTTTTTCAATGATGATAAAAAATATCTTTAGGGGGCAGCACCCATAGCTCAGTGGGTAAAGTTCCAGCCACATATACTGAGGCTGGGAGATTTGAACCCGGTCCAGGCCAGCTAAAACAATGACAACTGCAACAACAACAAAAAAATAGCCACGCGTAGTGCTGGACACCTGTGGTCCCAGCTACTTTGGAGGCTGAAGCAAGAGAATTACTTAAGCCCAAGAGTTTGAGGTTGCTGTGAGCTGTGACATCATAGCACTCTATCAAGGGTGACATAGTGAGACTCTGTCTCAAAAAAAATAGAAAAAAAATACACATATAATCTTCAGGAACCCAGGAGTATGGAAAAAATTCTTAAATGAGACACAAGATATGTAAATCATATAGGGAAAAAAGTGGTAAATTCATCTACATTATTTGTTTATCAAAAGACACAAGAGAGGCTTAGTGCTTGTAGCCCAGCAGCTAGAGCGCCAGCCACATACACTAGAGCTGGCAGGTTTGAATCCAGCCCGAGCCTGACAAACAACAATGACAACTACAAACAAAAAATAGCCAGGTGTTGTGGTGGGCACCTGTCCCCCTGCTTGAGAGGCTGAGGCAGGAGAATCTTTTAAGCCCAAGAGTTGGACTCGGCACCCGTGGCTCAAGTGGTGAAGGCGCCAGCCACATACACCTAAGGTGGCAGGTTTGAATCCAGCCCAGGCCCACAAAACAACAATAATGGCTGCAACCAAAAAATAGCTGGCCGTTGTGGCGGGCACCTGTGGTCCCAGCTACTCGGGAGGCTGAGGCAGGAGACTCACTTGAGCCCAGGAGTTGAAGGTTGCTGTGAGCTGTGATGCCATGGCACTCTAACCAGGGTGACAGCTTGAGACTCTGTCTCAAAAACAAAACAAAAAAAACACGAGAGCAAAAAGACAAGCCCTAAGAGTAGAAGATACTTACAACTATCACAATTGACAAAAGACATGTATTCAGAACTCCTACAAATGAATAAGTAGAGGGGAAAACTCAATGGGAAGACGGGCAATGGATTTGAAAAGGCACTTCACAAAAAAAGCAAAGCGGAAATACAAAATACATACAAAAATATCATCAACCTCACTAATAAATGGGATATCCAAATGAAAAGCTCAATGAGATATTTATATTAACTTACCCATAAGATTGGCCAAAGCAGGCCTGTGGCTCAGCAGCTAAAGCGCCAGCCACATACACCAGAACTAGCAGTTTGATCCCAGCCCGGGCCTGCCAAACGATGACAACTGCAACAAGAAACTAGCCGGGCGTTGTGGTGGGCACCTGTAGTCCCAGCTACTTGGGAGGCTGAGGCAAAAGAATCACTTAAGCCCAAGAGTTTGAGGTTGCTGTGAGCTGTGATGGCACAGCACTGTACCGAAGGCTACACAGTGAGATTGTCTCAGAAAAAAAAAAAAAAAAAAGATTGGCCAAAGCATTTAAAAATCTGACCACAGTACAGGGTGGTGATGATGTTATACTGAGAACAGTCATACCCTGTGAGTAGGAGTGTAAGTTGGTACAACTGCTGTGGAAAACAGGCAGTATCTATGGAAGCTAAAGATGGGCAGTGCCTATAACCCAGCAAGCCTGCCACTGGGTTTGTGCCTACAGAAAATTTTATACGTGGGCATTATGACACTGAAGAAGAATGTTTACGGAAGCATTTTTTGTGTAATAACTGAAATAGGAAACAACTGAGTTAATAAATTATGGTTGTCCTTACAATGGAATGTTAATACAGCAATATAAATGAGCAGATTATGGCTACACACGAAAATGTAGATAAATCTCACAGATGTATATAATATGGAAAGAAGAAGCGAGATACAAAAGAATACACACAAAATTACTTCACTTGTACAAAGTTTAAAAATACACCAACTTTTTTTTAGGGACATATATGCAGGTACTAAAATTATAAAGAAAAGGAAATGGAGGCCAGGTGCAGGGGCTCACGCCTGTAATCCTAACACTCTGAGAGGCCCAGGAACATGAATTGCTTAAGCTCAGGAGACCAGCCAGCAAGAGTGAGACCCTGTCTCTACTAAGAAAAATTAGCTGGGTGTTGAGGAGTGTGACTGCCATCCCAGCTACTCTGGAGGCTGAAGCAAGATGATTGCTCAAGCCTAAGAGTTTGAGGTTGCTGTGAGCTATGATGACGCCATGGCACTCTACCCATGAGAACAGAGTGAGGCGCTGTCTTGAAAAAAAAAAAAAAGAAAAGAAAAGAAAAGAAATGTTTAACACAAAAATCAAATAGTGTTGGGCAGTGCCTGTGGCTTAGTGAGTAGGGTGCTAGTCCCATATACCAAGGGTGGCGGGTTTGAGCCCAGCTCCTGCCAAAGTACAACAAAAAAATAGCCAGGCATTGTGGCTGGCACCTGTAGTCCCAGCTACTTGGGAGGGTGAGGCAAGAGAATCCCCTAAGCCCAAGAGTTGGAGGTTGCTATGAGCAGTGACGTCACAGCACTCTACCCAGGGTGACAAAGTGAGACTCTGTCTCTAAAAAAAAGTGGGAAAGAGAAGCTGCTAATGAGGAAGGGGAACACTGGGGGCCTTCTGAGGTACTGGCAATGTTCTATTTCTCTGTCTGGAGATGGTTACATGGATATTTGCTATAAATTATTTGTTGAACTGTGCATATGTTTTATGTGATTTTCTGTATGTATATAATATTTAATAATAAAAATGTAATTTTAAATCCCAGAAATAGAACCCAGAATCCACAGAAATTTTAATTTCAGTTCAGTGAGAAAAGAATGGGTTATTTAGTGTTACTGACACAACTGGCTAGCTAGTACAAGTAAATAAAGTAAATAAAATAGCTCTATTTACAAAAGGAAATGTCAGATGGACTTTCAAAAACTGAAAGTAAAAACTTAAACATTAAGAAAATCTTGGGGTTCGGCATCCATAGCTTAGTGGTTAGGGCACTGGCCACATACACCAGGGCTGGTGGGTTTGAACCCCACCCAGGCCAGCTAAGGAATAGTGACAACTGCAACAAAAAAAATAAGTGGACACTGACAGCCTTCCCAGGGTACCGGCCCACTGACTCTGACAGATGCAGATCCAAGGCCTGAAAGAATCAGAGATACCTAACCCTCCCTCTTCCCCTAACCTGCCAATAAAACTTTAGGACCCAAAGTGGTAGTGAGCTGGGAGAGAGTAGACTTCAGAGTTAAAAGCTGAGAAGCCAGTTGGAATTAAAGGTGGTGCAGGGTGGACTATCTGAAGAAGAAGGAGGAGGAAATCAGCGCCCGGAGGGGCCCCATGTGGGTGACCTAGTCAGTGTGGAGATGGATTCCACTCCAGGCATCAACCTAACCATGATCCCGAGCAACTGACAAGCCAATAAATACAAGGTCACAGCTGAGCAGGACCAGAAGGATACCAAAGCTTGGATCACCAGCCAAACTGGGGCGCTGAACCAGGAGGCTGCCAGTGCACAGAGCAGCTCCAGATGAACAAGTTGGAGGTCACTGGCTTGCAACATACCCTCCTGGGTTTTGAGATTGAGCTGCAGTCACAGCTCAGAGTGAGAGTTGCTCTGGAAGGCACGCTGGCAGAAATAGAAGCTGCTTTGGAGCCCAGCTGGCACAGATCCAGGCGCTGATCCGCTGCATTGAAATCCCCTGGATGGCATGTGTGCTGAAAGCATGCAGCAGAACTGGGAATACCAACAGCTCACGAACATCAAGTGCTGGAGCAGGAGATTGCCACCTACCGCAGCCTGTTCTAGGGCCAGGATGCCCACTACAACAACCTATGCCCCAGGGTCCTCCAAGTTCTGGGTTTCTGCCCTTCTGCAGAGGAATTCTCCTGGGTAGGAGCATGGGAGGGGAGGGACACTTACCCCTCGCTCTTCCCTTGACCTGCCAATAAAACTTTATGGCCCAAAGTGGTGGTGGGCTGGAAGAGGGAGTAGACTTCAGAGTTAAAAACTGAGAAACTAATTGGAATTAAAGGTGGTGCAGGGTGCTGGAGGGAGGGTGCTACAAAAAAGAAACCCAAGAAGTCTGCATGGAAATCCCTCCGGGTTTTGGCCAATTCTTGGGCCATGTGAGGGCAGTGGCTGGGAGACTGAGTACTGAGTGGAGATTCTGGAGCTTGCACAGTGCTGGGAGACATTGAGATTTGGGTCCAGCCAGAACGGAGAAAACAACCCAGCCATTCAGTTGAGACCCCAGAAAATACACAGATGGGTTGAAAATAAAAACACAAAGAAAAGATATATCCTATAGTCTCCAAAAGAAAGCAGTTGAGCTATATTAACATAAGACAAAGTAAACTCTCATGCGAGAAACATTACAAAAGATATTTTACTTTATTCGAAGGGTTAATAGACTTCTATACACAAAAATCGTAAATTAGTATTTACTTAGTAACACAGGTTCCAAATATACCCCCCAAAAGTTGATAGAACCAAAAGCAGAGAAAATCCCCACCTTCATAGTTGGAGAGCAGAACTTTTACAAGTAACTCATAGCAACACAAAACGTCAGAGAGGATGCAGAGGATTGAAAAACATGATCCACTAATCCGTTCTTAAAACACTGAGTCGACAACACGAAATACACAGTTTTTTCAAGAGCACACGAATCTTTACCAAAGGAAACCCTGTTTGGGCCACAAAACAAGTCTCCACAAATTTCAAAGGATTGAAATCAAACAGGGCATGCTCTCTAAACATTATGGGACAGAAAATAAACCCGAAGAAAAGAGAAGAAAGAAAACAGTAAGACAAAAGCAAAAGTCAGTGAAATCAACTTACTCTAGGGAAAAAATGCACAAAGCCAAAAGTTCATTCTTTGAAAAAATTACCAGGATTGATAAATTAACAAAAAAGAAAACACAAATTACCTATGTTATGGCTAAAAAGAGAGACATCAGACATTAAAAATAAGAAAGGACGCTACAAACAAATTTATGCCAATAAATTAAACTTATAGATTTCCAAAGAGAAAAAAAAAATCCTTGGAAAGTAATTTACCAAAACAGATGCAAGAAACAGAAAACCTGAATGGTTATATCACAGTTAAATACATCAAATCAATAATTCAAAGTCTTCCAACGAGAAAACTCCACGCCCAGATAGTTTTGATCTTAGATTGGTTTCTCTAGATACAGACTCTGAGATGTTGAGTTTCATGCAGAAAGAGTGCTCTTGGGAGAGATACCTGTAAGAAACTGAGGAAGGCAGGATTGGACAGGAAAAAAAGTGACTCACAATGCAGTTGCCACTGGGGCCTTAGCCAAGCTTTAGAGGATTGACTGTTGAGAATTGAATCCATCTGAGGAAAGGGATGAGGCTTCTGTAGCCCCCCTAGAAGGGAGCATAACCTTGGGTGAGGCAGTTCCCCGCAGCTGAAGGCAATTGTAAGCCAAGTACTGTGAGCTGTCGGCATCAGCTATTGAGCAGCGGAAGAAAGGGTACATTATCCCTGAGAGGAGATTTAAGTTCCTGAGAATAGGAAAAGGGGAATTGTTTCTCAACTCATTTTATGAGGTCAACATAACCATGACACTAAAATTCAGCAAGGCCATTACAAGAAAGGAAAATTAAACTAATATCTCTTATGAACACAGACTCAATATCCTGATCCAGCAATACAACAGAACACTGCTACTAATTAGCCTGTATTCCAGGAATTCAAGGATGGGTTAAACATTCCAAAATCAAAGTATTTTGTCCTCGCTGACAAAATTAAGGAGAAAATCCATGGGATCATTTAAGTAAATGAAGAAAAAGCATTTTGCAATATGCAACATTCATTCATGCAAAAAGAAAACTCTCAGCAAACTAAGCATAGAAGGAAAATTCCTTAATCTGATACAAAGTACCTATAAGAAAGCTACAAGTAACATCATAGTCAGTGGTGAAATGCTGATCGTTTTTCCCCAAGGTCAGGTTTGGGCACTCTTACCACTTCTATTCAGTATTATACCAAAGGTCCTCGTCAGTGTAATAAAGCAAGAGAAGAAACTAAAGGGTAAAAGATTGGAAATGAAGAAGTAGAAATGTTCTTGTTATTCAAAAATGGTGTGATTGTGTATACTGAAAAACCAAAACTATGTATAAGCTATTGGAATTAATAAATTTTGGCAAAGTCACTGAAAAGAAGACTAATATAGAAAAATAAATTGTGCTCGTATATGTTTATGATAAACTACTGGAAGATGAAGTTTTAAAATACCATTTATGATAACATCAAAAAATATTTCAAACCTAGAAATAAATATAAAGAAAGAGATGCAAGACTCCCACTGAGAATTGCAAGATATCAAAAGAGAAATGGAAGATTTAAATATGTAGAAGGATAATCATTGATTGGAAGATGAAATATTATTAAGATAGCAGCTTAGCTCGGTGGTTAGGGTGCCAACCACATACCCTGGGGCTGGCAGGTTTGAACCCGGCCCAGGCCTGTTAAACAAAAATGACAACTACAACAACAACAACAAAAATAGCTGGACATTGTGGTGGGCACCTGTAGTCCCAGCTACACGGGAGGCTGAGACAAGAGAATCACTTAAGCCCAAGAGTTAGAAGTTGCTGTGAGCTGTGACACCATAGCACTCTACTGAAGGTGACATAGTGAGACTCTATCTCAAAAAAAAAATCAGCTTGGCTCAGCACCTATAAGTCAAGCGGCTAAGGCACCAGCCACATACACCAGAGCTGGTAGGTTCAAATCCAGCCTGGGCCCACCAAACAATGACAACTACAACCAAAAAGTAGCCAGGCGTTGTGGCGGGCGCCTGTAGTTCCAGCTACTTGAGAGGCTGAGGCAAGAGAATCACTTGAGCCCAGGAGTTGGAGATTGCTATGAGCTGTGATGCCACAGCACTCTAGCCAGGGCGATAGCTTGAGGCTCTGTCTCAAAAAAAAAAAAAAAAAAAATCAGTTCTCCCCAAATTGATCTATAGATTCAACCCAATCCATATCAAAGTCCCTGTAGGATTTTGAAGATTTATCTTCTTAAATGGTTAGCCAACTTATACTTTCACACTTTCAGATATCAAAGTCAACAACAAGATTACACTAATTAAAACAATTTGTTTAGGCTGGGCAAGGTGGCTTATGCCTGTAATCCTAGCACTCTGGGAGGCCAAGATAGGTGAATTGCTTGAGTTCAGGAGTTCAAGACCAGCCTGAGCAAGAGTGAGACACCATCTCTAAAAATAGCTGGGTGTTGTGGCAAGCGCCAGTTAGTCCCAGCTACTTGAGAGGCTGAGACAAGAGTATTGCTCAAGCCCTAGAGTTTGAGGTTGCTGTGAGCTATGATGCCATGACACTCTACCAAGGACAACAAAGTGAGAGTCTGTCTCAAAAAACAAAACAAAACAAAAAAACAACAGTTCGTTGGTGCAAAGATAGAGAAATAGGCCAGTGGAACAGTATAGAAGCTCCTGATTTAAGGTAAGAGCACTACTGCAATTTGGTGTAGAAAGGGATTCTTTTCAGTTTATGATACCTAAGCAATTGCTTAGTGTATGAAAAAGGAATGACCCCTGACCTCTACATCACACTATACATAAAAATTAGTTTATAAATTTGAGGCCAGCCTGAGAAAAAAGCAAGACCCCGTTTCTACTAAAAATAGAAAAACTGAGGGAAGAGGATTGCTTGAACCCAAGAGCTGGAAGTTGCTGTGAGCTATGATGCCACAGCCCTCTACTCAGGGTGGCAGTTTGAGATTCTGTCTCACAAAATAATAATAATAATTTGAAGTAGATCATAGATCTATATATGAAAAGTAAAATAATCAAATCTTGAAAAAAAAACATAGGGAAAGTCTGCATATTGAGGAGGCAGGCAAAGATTTCTTAAACTGAACACAAAAAGCACTAACCAAAGATAAAATTGAGACCCAGTGCAGTGACTCACACCTGTAATCCTAGCACTCTGTGAGGTCAAGGTGAGAGGATCACTTGAGTTCAGGAGTTTGAGACCAACTTGAATAAGAGCAAGCCCTCATCGCTACTAAAAATAGAGAAATGTGCTGGGTATCGAGGCAGACACTACAGTCCGAGCTACTCAGGAGGCTGAAGCAGGAGGATCACTTGAACCCAAGAGCTTAAGGTTGATGTGTGCCAGGCTGATTCCATAGCACTCTAGCCTGGGGCAACAGAGTGAGATGTTATCTCAAATAAAAAAGATAAAATTTATAAATTAGGCTTTATTAAAATTAATTTATGTCATTAAACTACAATATCAAGAAAATGAACAAGCATGCCACAATCAGGGAGAAGATATTCAGAGTATATACATATGAAAAAGGATTCTTATCCAAAATACATAAAGAACTCCAACAAATTAATCAAAAAGACAAGTAAATTATGAAGTGGATTAAACTTGAACAGGCACTTTCATGAAAGATGATCTCTAAATGTCCAGTAACCCTATGACAGGTTGTTCAATACTAGAATTCACTGGGATAGGCAATTTAAAACCACAGTGAAATAGCATTACACTATATTCCAGAATAGCTAAAATTCAAAAGATGGACACTATTAAATGTAGAGCAAGTAGAACTCTCATATATTACTAGTGAAAGTGTAAATGCATTCAACTCCATTAGAAAACCATTTGGCAGGGCGGCGCCTGTGGCTCAGTGAGTAGGACACCAGCCCCATATAACAAGGGTGGTGGGTTCAAACCTGGCCCCAGCCAAACTGCAACCAAAAAATAGCTGAGCATTCATACAACACAAATTTGATTCTATTACCTACTGGAGCAAAATTAAACAAGTATTATTCCTGCGACCAATATTCTGAGCAGCTTCCCCAATTGTCAGAATCCTGGGTCTGCCCACAGTGGTGCCGCTGTGGGGACCAAGGCCTCCGCCACCTGCACAGGAGGATCCAAGTTCCCAGGACAATCTCTGTGAGTAGCACGCCCACTCCCTGCTTTGCAGGAAGAGGTAGCATCTGGGCATGTCGGTTTCCATGGTGGAAAGTGAGCACCACCTACAGTGAGAATCTCCCAATTCAAGGTGCCTGGGTGATGGTGTTTGGGTGCTGAATGACCCCAAAGGACAAATGTTCATAATAACAAAATGTTGTGAACCGCCCTTAATGTATCTTGAGCTAAAATTTGAAAACACATTCCCTGTTATTTAGTCATCTTCAAGTTTACCTGATGCCCCTTCAACTGGATGGTCTCATTTCTTTCTCTGCTCAAACAGCCCATGGCTGTAAATCCTTTTATTGTGGTTCAACATACAGGGGTGTTCCTGGCCTCTAGGAGTTCACAATCTTCCATTCAATGCTATATATTGAACAAAGACCTAATGTGCGATGTTTAACTCTTTCTTCTCTACCTTCCATCCCATTGACCAATGGTCTCTGATATAGCAGTTTGCATGTGTGTAAACAGATAGTATGATTGAACGAGACTTCTTGAGTCAGGCTTGGGGCTCATGCCTGTAACCCTGGCACTTTGGAAGGCCAAGGCAAGAGGATCCTTGAGCTCAGGAGTTCAAGAACAAGACTTCTCCTTTGGCTCGGCACCTATGGCTCAAGCGGCTAGGGCACCAGCCACATACACCTAAGGTGGCGGGTTCGAATCTCCAGCCCGGGCCCGCCAAACAACAAAATGGCTGCAACCAAAAAATAGCTGGGCGTTGTGGTGGGTGCCTGTGGTCCCAGCTACTTGGGAGGCAGAGGCAGGAGACTTGCTTGAGCCCAGGAGTTGGAGATTGCTGTGAGCAATGAAGCCATGGCACTCTACCCAGGGGGATAGTGAGGCTCTGTCTCAAAAAAAAAGACTTCTCCTTTAACAGAATCTCACTAGAGTACCACACAAGTTTTGATATATAGATCAATTCCTGATGGAAGAATTATAGTAAGGTGCAGGGATTAATTAACATTGCCAAATCAACTCCCCTAGTATTGCATAAAATAAAGTTGGTTTTGGTGCCCCTGAAAATCAGAATTTTTTATTCCTGCAAGTCTCAGCAGCTCAACTTGCTCTGCATATGGCTGCATGTTTAATTAGTGATCCTTCTGTAAGTGTCTGCAATTAGCATCATGATGATTAATAAAATAACTCCTTTAAAGCTCCATTTAGTTAGCAGAACTGCACAATCAGGCATAATTAATTCATCATTAATAAATCATAGCTGATTAACTAATCTGTTTATTACCAACACATTACTGAACAGCTCCCACCTGAGCACAGCTAATTTTTCTATGCTTTACAGAACCGGAGGCTAATAAAAAATTTAAAAAAAAAAAAGTTCCTCCAAAAGTGCACAAAGCAGCAAGTACACTGGTGTAGGCAGGGAGATTTTGAGGTAATGCACATTTAAAAATCACTAAGCTACCCAGGCAATTGTCACTGAGGAGTGAAGAAAATGATGGCAAAATTTCAAAGTCCATGTACCCAGTGGTCCTCAAATGGAAGCACCGGCCAACCAGGAATGCTTGGTAAAACCCAGATTGCTAGGCACCCTTCCCCAGACCTTCTGATTTGGTTGGGCAGGATCAGGCCTGTGGACCTGCATTTCCAGCAAGCCCCCAGGTGGTGCTGATGCCGATGACTGGCGACCACGCTTAGAGAACCACAGTTCCACACTTTCTCGTGCACTGGGGAGGACGCTCAATTGCTATGATTTTCCACAAGCTTTCCATAGACTTTAATAGTTAAAAAAGACATGCCACTAAGAATAACTTACAGTACAGACAGAGTCTAGCCCTTGCTCAGGCAGGTCTTGAACTCCTAGCCACCTGCCTCAGCCTCCCACAGTGTGAGGATTACAGGCATAAGCCACCAGCACTCTACCTAGGGCAACAGAGTGAGACTCTGTCTCAAATAAAACAACAACAAAAAAAGAACTTTCAGTATTATTTATCTGTGTTTACGTTTACATGTTGTCTATTCCACTAGATTATTAGTTTAAGAATTACTTTTTTTTCATTTCTCTCTCTGCCCCCAGAGAACCTAACAACTACTTTCCAGTGTAGAAAATCTAGACAAAACCCAAACAGGCCCTGTGATTCATCTCTGAATTTTTGCTTGTGCCCTGGTCTTTCTAAACTCTGTTCTTCAATATTGTCCTGACTGTTCCCCAGCACTTGGTTCTGGGCCACATGTGCACCCTAATCACAGACTAGCACAAGAGCTCATTATCAATTCATGAGAGATGTGCCTGGTCTTCCCAGTTAGTGAGTCCCTCGAGAGTTCTCTAAGCTGCCACTCGAGTCTCCTTTGCAGCCTGCCTCCCAGCTCTCCTCTGTGCCAGATTTTAGCAGGTATCTTATAGCAAGAGACGGCACACACATGGTTGCTTTCTACCAACCCTGTAACATTGCTTAACAGATGCAACCCACAGACTATGATTTCAGATCCCAGCTGCACCTAACTTGCAGGACCCAGGGAGCAATGGCAAGCAGGATTCCCATCCTGAAAGGAACTTGGAAAGAAGAACACAATCTACCCTCTGAGAGTCAAACCACAGAACAAGTCAAGAAAGAGAAAAGTGAGGTCATCTTAAAGCAGTGATTCTCAATGGGGTGAAGGATTTTTGTCTCCCTTTCCCAACTGTCCACAGGGACATTTGGCAATGTCTAGTGACATTAGAGGAACAGAATGTCTTAGCTGTAATTTGATATAACCGGAAAGACAGGGCTGGTCAGCATGGAAGCTCTGGCAGGGCTAAGGGAGGTCTGATCTGAGAGAAAGGTTGAGCCACGGAAAGGAGAATCTGAGCTGTGCTATGAGGACTCATATCTCACACAGGCACAGGCTAAAGTCAGCATGTCTTAGAAAAATACTGTAAAAATTTATCAGTCAGTCAGGGGAATAGGAACATCAACTGGATATTCAATAATATTAAGTAATTGTTTCTTTTTTTTGTTTGTTTGTTTGAGACAGAGTCTCACTTAGTCGCCCTCAGTAGAGTGCTGTGATGCCATACTCACAGCAACCTCAATCTCTTGGGCTCAAGTGATTCTCTTGTCTTAGCCCCCCCAGTAGCTGGGACTACAGGTGCCTGCTACAACACCCAGCTATTTTTAGAGACAAGGTCTCCCTGCGGCTCAGGCTGGTCTCCAACCTGTGAGCTTAAGCGATCTACTCACCTCAGCCTCCCAGAATGCTAGGATTACAGGCATGAGCCACTGCCTGGCCTGTTAAGAAACTGTTTCTAATTTTTAGATACTGTATTCATTTCTATTGCTGCATACAAATGTTACCACAATCTTAATGAATGAACACAACACACATTTATTATTTCACAGCTTCGGTGGATCAGATGTCCAAGCACAAGTGGGTCCTCTGCCAGAGTATAATCAAGGGCTGGCTAGGACTGGGCCATCTGTGTCTCATAAGAATGCTCAACTGGGGGAAAGATCAGTTTCCAAATTTCCCTAGGTTATTGGCAGAATTCAGTCCCTCACTCTTTTTGTAGGACTGAGAGCCTCATTTTCTTGCAGGCTATTGGCTAAAGGCTACCCTCAACTACTAGAGGCTGCCGTAGTTCCTCTCGGTTTCCTAATAGGGAATCTTAACTTCTCAAAGCCAGCAAGGGGGAGAGAGACTCCAGCAAGACTGTGCTACACTCTCATGTAAGGAAACCACACAATACATATATGTAGTCACATATCTTACATCATCTTTGTGGTACTTTATTGGTTAAAAGCAAGTTACTGGGGCAGCACCTGTGGCTCAAAGGGGTAGGGCGCTGGCCCCATATACCGGAGGTGGTGGGTTCAAACCCAGCCCCCAGCCAAAAAAATAAATAAACAAAAAGCAAGTTACCCTCAAGTAGAGGTGATTATACAAGGGCACGAACACCTTAGGAGTCTGTTTACCACCGATGTGATACTGGTCACTTGTTTTGCAAGAATTCTTATATTTAAGAGATAAATACTGAAGTATTTGCTGAAGAGAGTATTATGACGTCTGTCTGGTATTTGCTTCAAAATATTTCAATGGGGAGGGGAGGTGGTCAGAGGTATAAATGAGTGGGCTCACGTTAATGATCGTTGGACCTAGACGACAGCCTCAGGAGGGCTCATTCCAACTATTTTCTACTTTCAAATACATTTGAAATTTTCATAATAAAACAACAAAATGAAAAGATCTAAAGATAACATGTATATTTGTTATCTACTGCTGCAAAACAAATTACCTCACAATTAAGTGACTTAAAACTAAGATGTGAACATTTATTATCTGAGTTTCTGTGAGCCAATAATCTGCAATAGCATAGCTGGGTACCTGGCTCAGAGTCTCTCATGAAGCTACGGTCTAGGTGTCAAAGACTGCAGTCTGAAGCTTGACTAGAGATAGGGGATCTGCTGAACTCACGCATGTGGCTATTGGTCAGAGGCCTCAGTTCCTTGCTACATGGGTCTCTTCCCAAGGCTGCTCATGATGAGATGGCTAGCTTCCCCAGGCCAAGTGAGTCAAGAAAGAGGGACAGAGAGAAAATGGCCAAAACAGAAATGCAGCCTTTTACAAGCTAATCTCAGAAGTGACATACCATCATTTCTGCATTTTCTACTGGCCTCACAGACCAGTAGAATGTAATGTGGGAGAATATTGAATAAGGGTCTGAGTACCAGAAGACAGGGATCATCTCAAGCCATTCATTCTGCAGGCAGGCTACCATAGTGCATAAGGCAACAATTGAGTGTTGCCAAAATTATTCTTGAAAAATCCTATAAGTAAATTACAAAGACTAGTAGACAGATATACTAGTTCACACGCCCAACATTGCTATATCTTTCTACTATACTAAAACACATCAGTGGAGTTTTTGTTTGTTGTTTGCTTGTTTTGTTTTGTTTGAGACAGGGTCTCTCTCTGTTGCCCAGGTTAGAGTGCAGTGGTGTCATTATAGCTCATTGTAACCTCAAAATCCTCAGCTCAACGATCCTCTTGCTTCAGCCTCCCAAGTAGCTGGGACTACAGGCATGTGCCACCACAACTGGCTAATTTTTTCATTTTTTTTTTTTTTATTTTTGTAGAGACAGAGTCTTGCTCTTACCCAGGCAGGTCGCAAATTACTAGCCTCCAATAATCCTCCCTCCTTTGCCTCCCAAATGTGCTAGGACTGCTGGTGCGAGGCCTCACATCAGGCCCACCTCACTGTTTTGTTGAGTGCTAGATGAAATTGTTGACTTGAACTAGAGACCATGGTCTAAATAAATAAATTTAAACACTAAAATGGTTTAAATTTAAACACTAAAATGCTGACCTGAGCACCTATAGTCACATTCAAGTTAAATGTAGCACGATGGGATTCTAATGCACTGTTACAGTGGAGAGGCTTATTATGCCTTGCTGACATCCACCATGTAAATCCATTGTGCTGAGTCTCCTTAATTTGGTTCAACAGTCTCCACGCAGCTTTCTGACTACAATTTGGCTTCCCAGACAGATATGCAAATAGAGAGCAAATGTCTCTGATCTAATCTATTCCATAGTTATAGTTCTCATTATAAAATAACAAATCAGTACTGTGGCTTTATACATCAGTCGCTATGTGCTAGGTTAATGTAAGTCTGCCCCTGAGAGATAGATTCACTCTTGTTACACTTACATAATAGGCTTTTGTGCCTGCATCCCTAAAGCCCTGGACTGTGATAAATTTACTCAAATAATGCCACCCTAGGAGAAACCATCTGAGTGGCCTAAAGCTTTCCCCAGGTATAGCAGCTATGTTAGCCATACACAGACTATACCTATGAGCTCTCCCACATTTCTCAGCTCCCTTGCTGTTAGATGGCGCTATGTGACAAATTCTGGCCAACAGGCTGTGAACTGAATAGACATCTATCACTTCTGAGCCAAAGCATAGTAAAGTTTCCACACACTCTTTCCTCCTACCGAAGCAACCACATCTGTTTCCACCTGTTGAGATGGCAGAATGAAAAATCAGCCTGGGGTTAGGTGTCGTGATGCCTGTAACTTAGCACTCTGGGAGGCTGAGGCAGGTGGATTGCTTGAGCTCAGGAGTTCAAGAACAGCTTGAGCAAGAGTGAGACCCCCATCTCTACTAAAACCAGAAAAATTAGCCAGGCATTGTGGAGGGAGCCTATAGTCCCAGCTACTCAGGAGACTGAGGCAAAAGGATCTCTTAAGCCCAAGAGTTTGAGGTTGCGGTTCAGCACCTGTGGCTCAAGTGGCTAAGGCGCCAGCCACATACACCTAAGCTGGCTGGCTCGAATCCCCAGCCCGGGCCCACCAAACAACAATGATGGCTGCAACCAAAAAACGGTCAGGCATTGTGGCGGGCGCCTGTAGTCCGAGCTACAGGGAGGCTGAGGCAGGAGACTCGCTTGAGCCCAGGAGTTGGAGGTTGCTGTGAGCTGTGATGCCATAGCACTCTACCCAGGGGGACAGCTTGAGGCTCCATCTCAAAAAAAAAAAAGAGTTTGAGGTTGCTGTGAACTGTGATGATCCATGGCACTCAACCACAGATGACAGAGTAAAACTTTGTCTCAAAAATAAAATAAAGTGATGGACAAGATCAAGAAACACTATTGTTCTTAGAAAATGC
>CAUYQV010194858.1:0-11753 GCA_963574575.1 Galagoides demidoff
ACAGGCGCCCACCACAACGCCCGGCCATTTTTTGGTTGCAGCCATCATTGTTGTTTGGCGGGCCCGGGCTGGGGATTTGAACCCGCCACCTTAGGTGTACGTGGCTGGCGCCTTAGCCGATTGAGCCACAGGCGCCGAGCCTATTTTTCCACTTTTAATGGACATGGTTAGAAACACTCTCATTTTAAACTCTCTGTAAAATAAAGAGCAATGAAGGAACAGTGAATACAGGGGCAGCTACCAAATGCAGGGGGCTGGGAGGAGCTGGTAAACCGGAGACTCGCCACACAACTTGTATACAGGGGCTGCCCACTATGCAGCCGGAACCAACTGTCTCCTACAGAGACTGGGGAGCGATGTTGCCCCGTCTACAAGCAATGTGTTTCCATTTGTTTGTGTCATCTGGAGGAAAAGAAGCCCTATTCAATAAATGGTGCTGGGAAAGTTGGATAGCCACATGCAGAAGATTGAAATAGGATCCATACCTTTACTGCTCATAAAAATTAATTCAAGATGTATAAAAAACTTAAATGGTAAGGCATGAAAACATAAGACTTCTAGAATAAAATCCTAGACATCAAGGAATTTATAAAGAAAACTCCAATGACGATAACAGCAACAACATAAATAAATAAATGGAGACAGCTAAATTTAGAAAGTCTTCTGCATAACTATGGCAATAATCAGAAGAGCAAATAGATGACTTAAAGAAGGGGAGCAAATATTCACAAGCAATGGGTGTACATCCACTAGGCCTCATGCCAGAATCTACAAAGAACTCAAGGAAATTAGCAAGGCAATCCAAACAACCACAGTAAAAGTGGGCAAAGACAGAAACAGAAGCTTTGCAGAAGAAGATCTAAAAATAGCCAATAACCATTTGAAAAATGCTCAATGTCACTAGTTATTAGGGAAATGCAAATTAAAACACACAATGAGACATCACCTTGGGCCAGTAAGAATGGCTTTTATTAAAAAGTCCAAAAACAACAGATGCCAGTTGGGACACAGAGACAGGAAGGCTTGTACACTGTTGGTGGGACTGCAAATTAGTGTACAACTTCTATGGAAAACAGTGCAGAGATTCCTCAAAGAACTAAAAATAGACCTACTGTGTGATCCAGCAATCCCACTAGTAGGAATTTACCCAAATGAAAAGAAGCATTTGTATCAAAAACATACTTGCACTTGGATGTTTATTCCAGCACAACTCACATTTGCAAAGATGTGAAATCACGTTCTCACCAACTCACGAGTGGATTAACAAAATGTGGTCCACATAGATCACAGAGCACTGCTCAGCCATGAGGAGGGATGCACTGAGGCATCCAGGTTAGATGGGACTAGAGACCATTACCCTGAGGTAAATGTCTAAAGAATGTAAAAACAAACAGCCATGCCCTCACCAGTAAGCCGGAACTAAGCAATGAGCACTCCCCGGCACAGGGGGAAGTAAAACTCATCAGAGACCAGCAGCGGAGAAGCACGGAGGAGACGGGTGAAAACCTACCTACATCTGTACTATAATAAACACTACCCAGGTGATGGGCCCACCTACAACCCTGACCCAAACATAACTAAACAGAAACGCAACCAAAAACATTTGTACCCCCTGTAATATTTTAAGAAAAAAAAACTATGTGAGAGGTTCTGCTACAGCCAGTGGTGACTGTAATGATGCCGTTCTCTCAAAACTTTCTGACAATGTCTTACCTTTTTAATAATAAGGTCGCTTGGATCAGTTATTAAAAAGCATATTGTATCATGAATCTAAGAAGTCCAAGCCAATTATAGGAATTCACATCACCCAGAAAGGAATTCACATCACCCAGAAAAATCTCTCTCGGTTTTTATATCTTACAAGTTAAAAAAGTAATAATTATCCTTTTAAAAAAAGTGTGTAATAAATGAAGTTGAAGGGAAAAGGCAATAAAACATGGAACTGGTGCCTTTCAAACAAGTAATCTGACAGCATTTCTTTAATTTCACAAATATGATGGCTAAGGTACACACAACATGTCTTTCATTCAGTCTAGATTAAATTTTGCAATAAACCATTTTTGATCACAACTCAAAAGAATCATCCATTTTTTGTGTAGCCGCCTTTGTAAAATTCAGAAGTTTGATTCAGGAACAAAAATTATAATGCAAAAATGTTGCATTCTGTCTAAAAATCTTGTAGACTAAGCAGTTTTTGTTGCACAATGAAGTGATCGTGCCTGATAAAAACACAACTCCTTATAAAATTCAAATTAAGTCTTCTAGCTTATTATATGCAATAGACTTATAAAAACCTGATAATGATACAGTTTTTAAAACGGCACAAATATGACAGCGTGCGTGCTGACACAAACCCACCCATCCGTGTGGATTCAGATTTAACTGCGGACCAGACATTTCTAGTCTAAATTACACTGTGTGCTTCGTGTTCAGTAAACAAACAAAATAATCTTAAATTGTCAACATAGAAAATGTAATTCTGGCATTAACTTGGAAAAGGAAGGAGAAGGAGGGGCGAGGAAGGGAGAAGAGGCAGAGGTATCACGGGTATTAAGGGGGTCGGAACGGTTAGCGTTCTAAAACCCCCGAGTCTTCCTTTTCCGAAGCCCACGTGGTGCCCACCTTACTTTCCATGCTTCCTTTTCCCCAAACTCGCCTAGAGTCTTGCAATCCCCTCATAGCCTGCGTTTTAAAACTTTCTGCCCCTCCACTAAATGTGCTCGGTCTCAGCTCCTCTCTGGCAAAGCCAGTCAGCAATTTCTTGGACCTTTATGTTGCTTAAAGTCAACATGTTTGTGGGTGTCAATATACCGTTCCTGTCAACCGTAGCGTATTCATTTTTAAAATGTAGTCTGCCTGTGTAAACTCACTTGGAGAAAGTCTCTTGCTTAGTAGGTGAGGGCACAGATTCCGGAGGCAGACTGCCAAGTTCAGATCCGCACCTTCGTGGCTTTGGGGAGGTAACGACGTGCTGCTTCCCTCTATTTTCTCCTCTTCAAGTTAAAGAGGAGAAGAATATGTGCCCCGTCAGCTGCTCGTAGCACTTGGAACAGCGCCTGGCACGTGGTAAGGACCATGGAAGTGTTTATTAAATGGTTGAGCATATTCACAAATCTGTGGGAATATTCAGCTTCCGATGGCTGTGACATCCTCCTGGGAGTTGGCAGGGCAGGGGCAGGGGTAGTGAAGAGGTTTGAGGGCTGTCAACGCCCTCTAAGTCCCACCGTATACTCCTCACAAGCCTGATATTCCATTTACTCATTACTGGTAAAGTAAGAGTCAGCGCTGCTGCTGCTGCTGCTACCGACGCATCCTTGTTTTTTAATCTTAGTGAATATCCCACATCAAGCGCACACGATTGGTGGGAAGACGTGCACTGCTGACAGCCACTTTCATTAGGTGACAACGGACAGAAAACAATATTTAACAATAACCCATGAAAAGAGGGAGAAGTCTGCTCTGAAGCTAAACAAGACGTCTGTCTCCTGCTACTGTCAACATCCTTGAAAAGCTCTAAGCCTCCCAAAGCCTTTCCTCAGAGCCTAAACTACAGGGCAGAGAAAAAAATGTCATTTTAACAAGTTCTTTGCTCTTAACCTAGGAAATGACTTGACTTTTCAGTTTATCTCTTTTTATACAGTCAAGCATAAAATTTACGGGACGCATTCCATCCAAAGACGGCTTCCTCGTAAAATTCCTTTCCCAGGGTGTACTGTGTTCACATGTAACTCCATAAAAGCACATTGTGTGGACTGTTTCTGCACCCAGTTTTATTTACGACTTTCAGTAGACAGTCGTCACAAAAGGCAGCTGAGAAGCGGCGTCTCTGCCCTTCACCCTTCCCAGGCCCCTCCGTCCTCTGAGTCTGCGATTTCTGGCTGCGCTGTCCACTGTAGTTTCCAGCCGGTCGTGACCTACAGAGGGCAGGTCACAAGTCTGTGCGATAAACTCACACTTCGCGATCTGAAACCCTCCTGGTCTCTCTGTCAAGCAGAGGACACAGAGGCGTACGACAGGACCTGGAGAAACGCTCTGTGTGTCTAACAGATTTAGGCACGTACTCTTGGGTTTCTACACCTAACAGTACCTAGGTAGTAATTTCAAAAAATGTATTTACAAATAATTAAAGAAACAATTGTGAAACAACCTGTGGAAATTTTCAGAGTTGAAAATTACTTGACAAGTTCAGAATGGAAACCTCTGAAACAAATTAAAACACCTCATTCAGCATGTTACAGTCCACACAGGTGTCTGTCCATCCATAAACCTTTGTTATCTATTAGAATAAACAACATCTCATTGTGAAAGTTACTACTTTATGTCTTCTGCTTTTATAACCGCCAGACTTCACCTAGTTGGCAGTATCTGAGGGGACTGGTAGACTTGAAAACTATTCCTATTTCTTCAAAACACTGTATTTGAAACAAACAAACAAACAAATTCTGTGTGGTAACTATGCTCAGTCCTTACACCACCAGTACCCTCTTTTCACTTAGTAAAATACATCCGCATTGTGTGTCTGGAATCTATAAACTGTAAACCCCTCAGAGAGCAAAAGCATGGGAAATACAGCTTTTTGATGACAAATACTAAATCAGACAATCACCAATGCACTTGGGCTTGGTCTATTCAGAATACAGTATGGAATATCAAAAATCTAAACATTTTTCTTAACTTATTTCTCTATATTCCTTGTTAATATCTTAGTACAAAGAAATGAGAAGCTACCAAACGAAACTCAAATGACAAAAAAGCATTTAAACATTTGTTGATTATTTAAGAAATTAGTAGTAAACTTTTGCAATTAGATGTTGACTGTATTTTTTACACAGCATTGCACATTTTATACGTACAAGTGAGAACCTCTTTTACCTAAAGTGCATTCCCTCCCCCATTCCACATTCAGCAGGACAGCCCTATTAATGCTTCCTCCAAACTGCAAACACATTCGTCTGAATCATGGGAACTGCACACCCCTGTGGGGTACTAAAATAAAAGCTATTTTCCTTACAACAGAAGCAGATGTTTAAAGCACTGGTTCTAAAACTATGTGTGGGAAAGAGGCATTCAAGGGTTGAATTCCCCTATCACGCCCAATCCCTTCATTTTTAAAAGTCTAGCGAGTAAATTCAACTGTTTAAAGGGAGAGTCAGAAGAAACCTATAGAAATCTTGTAGAACTGCTTGGTCTCTTTTGGGTGGTTTAGCAATAGCTATCACAGAGGCAAATGTCTCCTTTCCCATTATATCCATCTGCAAAGCAAGTCACCTGCCGGGCTGCACAGAATAACAGAGCCCCAGCATGAAGGCCAGGCACACACAGACCCTCACAAGCCACAGAGCGGGTTGAGCCTCGTGACCTTTAGAGACGGGTCTAAGCAAAACAATGAGAAAAACTGGGAGAACCAGAAAGAGAAGCGGCGAGCAGCTGGCAGGACAACAGGTGTAAGGAACAGCTGTTGGAATAAGGGGCCGGTGCTGCCTGGCAAGCACTTCACACAGCCCCTAGCTGCAGCGGAGAAGAAGGGGGTCACTGGACGCACAGAGGGTCTGAAACGTGAGACCCGAGGGTTCCTGGAATATCTGAAGCATAGAGAATTTGTGTATCCATTCAACACAGCGCACACAGTGATGAGATGACAGACATAAAATATATACAGTCCCACACTCAAAAAACTGACAGTGAACTGAGGAAGCCAGACCAGTAAAGGACATTTAAATACAGCCCAGGGGCTCGGTGCCCATAGCATAGTGGTTATGGAGCCAGCCACATGCACTGAGGCTGGTGGGTTCAAACCCGGCCTGTTTCTGTTAAACAACAATGACAATTACAGCAACAAAAAAGTAGCCAGGCATTGTTGCCAGTGCCTGTAGTCACAGCTACTTGGGAGGCTGAGGCAAGAGAATCACTTAAACCCAAGAGCAGAGGTCCTCAAATTTTTTAAACAGGGGCCCAGTTCACTGTCCTTCAGACCATTAGAGGGCTGGACTGTGGGCCCCAGGATGAGTCAGCTGCTAAGCAGGACAGGCAGTGGCAGGCCAGATAAATATCCTCAGTGGGCTGCATGTGACCTGCGCGCCATAGTTTGAGGACACCTGCCCAAGAGTTTGAGGTGAGCTGTGACACCATGGCACTCTACTGAGGGTGACAAAGTGAGACTCAAAAAAACAATAAAAATAAAATACAGCCCAGTAATATTTATGGAGAAAGAAAGTGCAACATCCTTAAAGAGCCAAACCAGATCAGATGGAGATTAGAAAAAATTCTTACTGAAGGATCAAGATATTTTGAAGAACTAAAAGATAATATATCTTGTATGATACATGCTTATTTGTTCATCGCACAAATAATTGTTGAATTTAGCCAGACTACAAAGTGGCCAGGGGACAGCACAGTCTACGGACAGGCATCTGAAGACCTCTAATAGATTTTGGCGTGTCTGGACACAGGGCAGAGTCACAGAAGCAGCGTGAGGTCATTTGGTCGGACTGTGGACAGTCTGTGCACCAAGCCCAGGAGCAGCCATTTTATTCTGCAGATTATTGGGAAACTTTGAAAGATTTTAAGCGAGGGAGTGGTATGTTTATATGAGTGCTTCAGAGCAGTCCTTCTGCCATTGCTGAGAAAGAACAGATGGGGGAGGAAGGCAGTGATGTGGCCTTCCTTAGAATGAAAGGCTAAGCCTGAGAGCAGCGATGAGGGACAGAGTCAAGTTCAGGAAACTCAGTCAGTGGGGTTGGTGATGAGTGAGTCTCATACGGCCATGAGCATTCTCATTAGGACGTGCCATTCGCTCAGGTAGAACATATGGGAGGATGGAACATTGGACTGCAGGGGAAGGAAAGACTGATAAAAAGTTCCTGTGGGGCTCACAGAGGCCCCTTTGGTAACGAGCAGTTACTAGGGATCTAAAGGCTAGAAACAGTCTGAGCTAAAGTGGAAGCATTTGGTTGGCAGGCTAAGCCTGGTATTTGTATGAACACATAAGGAAGGATTTGAATGCAAGAAAAGCCGAGGGCCTAAGGCAGAGCCCAGTGAACTAAGACGGCCTGAGAGTAGGTGCCTGGGTGCCACATGCCCGGACACAGGTCCCCCCTGCAGCAGCTCCAGACGGCACGAGAGGCTTAACACAGAGCTGCCCGGGGATGGTGTGTACACCTGGGCGTGTTTGCTCACAGAAAAAGTCTGCATCCGAATGTTCACATCAGCGCTGTTCCTAACACCCCGAAAGTGCAAACAACCCAAATGTCTATCCACTGATGTACTGATAAGTAAACTGTGGTATTTCCATGCAATGGACCATTATAGAAATGAAAACCTGACACCTGCTTCCACACGGCTGCACCTGAAAATATCATGTAGGTCAAAGAAATAAAGCCACATATTACAATATCCCACTTCTATGCCACGTCCACAGTAGAACAGGCCAATCGACAGGAAGGATTTTGTGGTTGCTCAGGGCTCGGGGGAGGGATGGAGGAAGTAAGGAGTAATGGCTAAAAGACACCCCGTTTCTTTTGGGGATGAGAAAGATGTTCTAACATTGGCCATGCCAACTCACAACTCTGTGAATACAGCAAAAGCTGCTGCATCCCATCTTTTAATATGTGAATCGTAGAGCTTGAGGTTATATCTCACTCAATAAAGCTTTTAAAACCGGTACGAAAGAACACCTAAAACTATACATAAGATAAATACAAGTAAACAGGCTTGAAAGGTATCAAGATCTCTCTGAAAGTTTACCTAAAAAATCATCATCTCATTTCCACCTCTGCATGTATTAGAAGACAGCGGTGGCCGTGGCCAGTCACTGGGATGGGGAACAAGGGAATCTAACCAGTAAAGTGTCCCATCCCCTTGGTGAGAGCAAAGCGCAAAGTAGGCCAGGAGGCTATGTGGGGTGCACCTACCTGATCAAGCAACAATTGTAACCAATTTAGCTTGTTTTACATGTAAAAATAAAGCGTTTCACAGGAGGATGGCCTCTCCTTGCTAGTATGCACCACCTCACAAGAGGAAACCAACTTCTTACCTCCTCTCGGGTAGCTGCTGTAAGTGTTGCCTTACGGAATGCAGAAAACAGGTGTGATCCTGCCTCAGAGGGGCCTCCTTTACGAACTGGCTACTGGAGAATCTGCAGGGAACATTATGGAGCGTAACAGCTGCACTCAGCCTCCTTTTCTGGTTCCACCCAGTGGCCTCCCTCTTCTCCCAAAGGGGCCTCCCGTGGCCTCCTCACACCGCAGGCTTCTCTCGTGACCCCGGCTCTCCCTCTCAGAGTTCTGCAGCTTAGGGGACAGCTAAGAGCGCCCACCCATCTCTGGAAATGCCTGTCGTGCCTACTGGTGGAACCTCGCGCCTCGGTGTCCTCTGACTTAGTGTGTGAGCTTCATGTTCGTAAGGAGGTGAGTGGTCCAGTGGCAGACAGGACATTTCTGCACGTTCTTGGTCATGCCTCTGCCCACACGCTGCTGGAATAACACCCTCATTAAATACTGTGTGAATGAATAAAACCAAACAATATGTAAAGAATTATCATTATTATTATTTGAGACAGAGTTTCACTTTGTCACCCTCAGTAGAGTGCTACAGCATCACAGATCACAGCAACCTCCAACTCTTGGGCTTAAAGGATTCTCTTGCCTCAGCCTCCTAAATAGCTAGGACTACAGGTGCCTGCCACAATGCCTGGCTATTTTTTGTTGCAGTTGTCATTATTGTTTGGCAAGCCCAGGACAGGTTCGAACCTGCCAGCGCTGGGGTATGTGGCCCGTACCCTAGCTGCTGAGCTACAGGCACTGAGCCTAAAGAATTATTAATATTCCCAAATCATTTCCTGTGTATGTTAAAAATAATTTACAGGTAGACACAATGCATTCTTTCTCTACACTTAATTAAAAGGCCACTGAGATTTTGCCAATTTAATTTCAGTCTCTTATGAGGCTCTATGAAGTGGTTGCTCTTACTATCTTTGCTTTTTAGACAAAAATATTGTTTAATAATTTTCTGGGTTTATAAGAATTTCCCTACATTAAATGCAATAAATGTATTTATTCCCTTTGCTTCCTAATATTGACCAAAAGATTCCTAATGAAACACTGAAAGACAAAAGGCTCAGAGACAGGAAGATGTGAATTTAAACCCTGAGCTCTCAGAATCAGGGTTTGATGAAACACGCAGTGGAGATGGTGATGCCTGATTCGCAGGGGGATGAGAAATTAATGCAAAAGCGCCCAGCCAGGGTGGGAAATAACATTATTTTATTCTCAATCTGTTTGAATCATAAATATTTCTAGAAGCCTACCTTCAATTCCAAAGGCATTAAGGCATTTTCTTGAGTATTATTGCAGATATATATTTGCTATCGTCTCATAATTTTAAGCTTTTCTTCAAACAGGTGACAAGGGCATCCCCATTATGCCGCTGTGTTCTTACCAAAGGCCAGGGGCATATTCTACCAGTCATGCGACCATATCGCTCCTGATTCGCTTCTGAAGCAAAAGTGGTTCTTGATTTCTTCAGCAAGTTAGTAACTTAAAAAGTAAACTTGCAAAGGACAAGCAAGGCAATGTAGGTAGAAGTTTTTCTGTGTGTGTCTGTCCCGGCTCCTGCTCGGTGGTGAGGAGGGGCAGGACAGGTGTTGACCCAGGGCAGAGGGAAGGTCCTCCCTCCCCTGCAGAGTCACATTCCTGCCTGAGAAACACCTTCACAGACTGAATTCTGTACTCACTCCTCTTTGAGAAAAAAAATAAGGACTAACTTACCAATAATGTGTAAAGAATGAGTAATACCTATATTTCAAAATATAACTAAGCTTGTAAAGCAGTGACAGTGAAATGTATTCAACCAAAATTGTAACCAGCCTCTTCCTCCTGTAGAATGTGGGCAAGAAGCCCTCGCATCTCTCAGAAAATACCTCTGCCCATACCGGAAAATCCTCCTCTGCTCACAGAGGAAAATTCTCGGCATATGTGCTCATACTATTTTTTGTTAGGGGTCAGGCCAACTCTGTTAATAGACTGTGAGTTTTTGGTAAATATTTATAAGTATTTATTTATTTATTTATTTGAGACAGAGCCTCAAGCTGTCTCCCTGGGTAGAGTGCCATGGCATAGCTCACAGCAACCTCCAATTCCTGGGCTCAAGCGAGTCTCCTGCCTCCGCCTCCCAAGTAGCTGGGACCACAGGCGCCCACCACAATGCCTGGCTATTTTTTTTCGGTTGCAGCCATCATTGTTGTTTAGCGGGCCCAGGCTGGGGATTCGAACCCGCCACCTTAGGTGTATGTGGCTGGCATCCTGGCTGATTGAGCCACAGGCGCCAAGCCCTAAGTATTTATTGCTTGACCATTACATAACAGTGTTGTGGGGACACATCACTGCACAAGAAGAAAGGTGCTTTCTTTCCTCCTGAAGCTTATAGGTCAAAAAATACACAGCACAGTGACCATATAATTTATCACCCAAAATGGGACACTTTTGAGAGTGAATAGAGGCACTATTAATAATTAAGCTGCTATAAAACTGTCTGGGGAAAACTAGAATCCATATCCTTATACTTTTCCTACAGGTAAAGAAACAGGTATGATAATTTTAAACAAAAATGTGACAGAGAAGAAGAGGGCATACTGACAGAAACATTATTCTTTTTCATGTGTTTTTGTTTTTACCTTTGCTTCCCGAGCACTGTAAGTTTGACAGGCTCCAAAACTTTTCCTACAATCTTTAGGTATAAGAACAAATCACTTCAGTAATTTGAATATCCTGCTCAGTAAAATAATTAAAACCCCAAACTTCGTTTCTCCTGAAGCAAAGGTTCTCAATTTGAGGGGGGCACTAGAGAGAGGGGAGGGGGGTTTTGCCCTCAGGGATGTCCGGAGACATTTTAAATTGTCACAGTTGGGGAAGGGGGTGTGATCAGAGTGGTAGGTAGATACCCCGGGTGCTGGCAATCACCCTCCAAAGTCTTGTAACGCTGAGCTTGATAAATCCTGCCTCCATAGCTGCTCTCTCCTCCCCGGAGCTTCCCCAGAGAATCTGCAGAGACCACAGGAGAGCAGGAGGGTCTCTCCCTCTGACATGAGCTCCTCCCTCCATCACACCCAGCAGCAGTTCATGGCTCTCCAACTTGGACCCAGAGGAATAAGGAATTAGAAATAAAGAGCATACTCTTAGCGCTATTAACTACAATCTCGATTTTTTCTGTTGGATACAGTGGACACATAGGTGCGATAGGTTTAGTGTCAGTAGTCGTGTGATTTTAAACAACAGGGCAATAATTGATAGTGTGTAAGGCCTCCCTAAAGACTGGGAAATGTGTAATTTTAGTAAAGCAAACAAAAAATATCTTGATGACCTGAATTGGACTGGTGTAGAGGGTGAGAATTGTGAGCAAAAGCAGATTAAAGAATTATTAGTAGATAAAACATAAAGAAAGTGATTCTATACACTCATTTTTTTATAGACATTTGGCTTAAGTTGGCACAAGAGAAAGAAGGGCGGGGAGGGCTGGAGCTATTTCAGAAGAGGATGGAGATGTAAACAAGGGTACCTGGGAATGATCAGAAGAAGAGGAGCAGGGGACACAGACATGTGTGTGCACCCACAGACAGCACACACAGAGCGCTCAGCTGTGTGCACCCCACAGACAGCACACAGAGCACTCAGCTGTGTGCACCCCACAGACAGCACACACAGAGCACTCAGCTGTGTGCACCCCACAGACAGCACACACAGAGCACTCAGCAGTGTGCA
>CAUYQV010194861.1:0-10463 GCA_963574575.1 Galagoides demidoff
GTTGGTGGAGGACACAGTGCACCCTGATGCTGATGTCTGGGTTGATATGCAAATTTATTTTACCAAAACTTATAAGAAAAATAAAGTTTGCTGTTATAAACTCTGATGTTTAAAAAAATAAGGACAATTTGAGAGATTTGAACCTGCTCCATTGTTTTAATGACATACACTTACCCACTCTGTATTTCTATGCTGTTGCTCAATTCTTAGTCCAGTTCCTGCCTTTTAAAAAACTGGAACAATTCAGATCTGGACGAATGAGGGAGTTAGTGGTCTTAGCAGGGATGAGATCAGTGTGTTAACAAAACTCACACAGCATCATGGACATTCTTGCTGATCACCCCGGACCCCAATACACACACAGTAAATGGCAAAATTTCTAACAATTCTTGACACCCAGACCTTACCCAGAAGCCTACATAAAAGTGGCTTTGGTCACACCCCCTGTGTAAAGGGCTTGGCTGCAACTTGGACTTTACCTTAGAAACCACAAAAATGTACACTGAACATTTGTTCCCAAAAGTGAATCTGAAATTAAAAAGGAAAAAAATGAGAACATTTTCCATATGAAAAAAAATCAACTTCATATTATACTGAGCCCAATCTGTGTTTTCCTTAAAACTAAGTTTTATAACTTTCTACAAAAAAAGGCTCTAGGCTGGGTGGGGTGGCTCATGCTTGTAATTCCAGCACTCTGGGAGGCTGAGGCTGGTGGGTTGCCTGAGTTTAGGAGTTAGAGAGCTGCCTGAGCAAGATGGGGGACACGTCAGTACTAAAAAAGATAGAAGAACTAGCTGGTCCTTTTAGCTGGTGCCTATAGCCTCCTGCCAGCTACTCAGGAGGCTCAGGCACTAGCATAGGTTGAGGCCAGGACTTCAAGGTTGCTATGAGCTATGACCCCATTGTACTCTACATGAGGGGACAGATAAAATTCTGTCTAAAAACAATAAATATATAAAAATTTCAAAATAAATAAATGAAATAAAACAAAAATAAGTGCCTGCCTTGTAGATATTTAATTCATAGAACAGAGATAGCATCTGGTAAAAATACTGAAAGATGGGGCATTAGGCCATGAAGAAAGACTAGAGAAAGGTGAGGATACTCAGAGTGCAGTTCATCTCTGGGAGGGCGTAACCCTTAGCAGCAGGACTTCATTGGCTCTCCAGCCTCTTTGTGATCTTGACTCAGTCCGTGACTGTATGAGAGATATGAACACCCCTGATTATATTTGCCACAACGTGAATATTTTTCACCAGTGTGCTTCTGTATTTGATCTTTAACACACTTTACTTTTTCAACTTGAATTTTAGAATTAGAGAATCTTGTTCAGATGGCAGTAAATTTGCTTGTTGAATTCAAAGAGTTACCATGAAATTTTGAATTTTGTACTATAAAATTTTAATGACATTATCTTTAACGGAAGGGCAGGATTGGTTATATTTGCTTGGTTAGGTTTGAATGACACAATCTTAGTATGGGACCTATGCCCCTGAGTGGTCAGGGCTGTGTCTGAGGTACCATAAAAGGGCAGTGTATCCCAGCACAAACTCAGAGGCAACCAGGCCAGGAACCAAAGAGCTACAGCCCTGGGATCTCCAAGACCTCCCCTGGAAATCTCCAACTCAAGGTCAGTTTTCTTCCTGTCAGTGTTCCACTTTTCTCTTTGGCTACAATTCTTTTTCTGATCCCCTTACCTGTGTATTTTAGAAGAGCCATGGCACTCTATTGAGGACAACTTAGTGAAACTCTGAAAAAAGTAATAATAATAAAAGGCAGGACCTGGACTAAAAACTGAGCAACAGCAAGAGAAATACAGAGTTGGTGAGTATATGTCATTAAAACAATGGAGGAAGTTCAAATCTCTCAAGTTGTCCTTATTTTTAAAAAATCTGTTTCACGTTTATAACGGCAAACTTAATTTTTCTTATAAGTTTTTGTAAAGTAAATTTGTATAGAAACACAACATCGGCATCAGGGACACTGCGTCCTCCCATCCCCTGGCTCTCAAAGTAGGGCTCCTCCACCAACCTTGGGAACTTGCTACAAATGCAAATCCTAGGTCCTGGGTCCTGCCCCAGACCTGCTGAACCCATCCGGGGGACTCTGATGCACAACAGAATTTTGGATCCACAGTCTAGTTCAGTGATTCACCACCACACCTGCCCTTTGTTGGCTTTAGGTTTTTCTTTTTTTTTTTTTTGAGACCCACTCTCATTTTGTCATAACTTGGTAGAGAGCCATGGGCTCATAGCTCACAGCAACCTCAAACTCTTAGACTAGTAGGATACTCTTGCCTCAGCCTCCTAAGTAGCTGAGACTACAGGGGCCTGCCTCGACACCTGGCTATTTCTAGAGACAAGGTCTCGCTCTGGCTGAGGCTGGTCTCAAACCAGTGAGCTCAAGCAATCCACCTGCCTCAGCCTCTGACAGTGAAAGAATTACAGGCGTGAGCCACCCTACACAGCGCAAAACTGCACTTTGGAATCACCTAGACATACCACTGCCCGGGCCCTAGCCACAGACATTCTGATTGGATTGGGGGAGGGTGTGGTTTTGGCCTTGGAAATGTCTGACAGCTCTCCAGCTGATTCCAATATGAAACTACACTTGAGAACCACTGTTCCGGCCTGCTACCCTTCTCTTCATCTTCATGGCCAAGTAAAATGACTCATATCAACTACATCTCAGAAGTGGCAGGGACTGGCTTCCCTCCCCAAATCTGGAGAGATTGAGGTTTAAGGTTATTCCTCTCCCTTCACGTGTGCAGGTGGAAGGGGTTGAGCACCAACTCCACATTGGTTCATGGCACCGGGCCAGTTTGGAGCTGAGCAGCGCTCTTGCCTTCACTCCTCTCTGGGATCTCCACAGGCTTCTACTGTCCCCTCTTCACCCAGTTTTCATCCTGGCCAGTCACATTCATCAACACAGAAGGAACATACCACACAGAGTACTACTGGGAAGGAGACTGGGGAAGAGGCAGAGGCAGCAGAAGAGCAGAGGGTGAGCAAAGATTCTTGAGGAGGTTTTTTTTCAGGGAATTCCAAATAAGAATAAGATGGATGGAGGCCTGGAAAGGTGACATTTCAGAATGACTTCGGAGGGGAAGTGGGTGATGCTGGAATAACACACATAATCATATTTTGCAAATTAGGGTCAAGAATTGGAATCTATTTCCACACTACTATTGCTTTTTGAGGCAGCCTGAGTTCTCTTCCCAGACTGACCCCACCTCTGCCACCAGCATTCAGTAAAGCTTCCTGGGTATGTACACCTCCACCCTACAGTTTGTAGGGGGCAGGGGAGGCTGGAGGGTGGGTAGAAGGGAGACAACAGGACAGGGAGTGAGGATGGAGGGAGGAATGACAACAGGGATGGCTTCTTTCCAGCAATCCACTGGGGATATCAAACAGTCATATCATTAGCAAAAACAAAAATGGTCAAAATGCAAAACTGCTTCCTGATGACCTTCAAAGAACTTCAAAAATTATGTACCTATCTTGAAGAAGAGTTCATGGAATGAATAGCCAACCTCACACTTAACCAGAAATAATAAAAGAAGATATTAATAATTGACAACAAGTAGCTCGTCATTGTATGGCTCACAACTGTAATCGTAGCACTCTGGATTCCTAAGGCCAAGGGGAGAATTTTGCTTCAGTTCAGGAGTGAAGGACTAGCCTGAAAAAGAATAAGACCCCTGTCACTACTAGAAGTAGAAAAATTATCCAGGAGTTGGGGTGTGTGCCTGAGTCCCAGCTACTCAGATGGCAGAGGTGAGAAAATCACTTGAGCCCAGGAGCCTGAGATTACCGTGAGCTATGACTCCACGGGAACCTAGACTGGGCAACAGAGTGAGACTTGGTCACAAAAAATAAAAATGATAATAATAATGATAAAATGTCAGCACATTCTCTGTGCTATTCACAAGGCCCGAGTTAAACAATCAATGTTATCTATTTTATTTTGCCCTCATGAGAATTATTTTATTTGTTCCTCACAAGATGCTTAAATGTTGGGCTTGTTTTCATCCCTCTTTACTAGGTAGGAAACTGAGGACAGAAGCTAAATAACTTGCCCAGGATCACAAAGCTATAAGTCAAAAACATCAGGTTTGTGTTCCCAGAATCCAACTTCCATCAGGGCAAGAAAACTAGTGGGCCTGGTAAGGATGGAAGGAGACAGGACGGGAGGCGGCAACTGAGAGAACTGACTCCAAGTGGCCCTGTCTAGGTTTGCAGGGTATAGGACAGAAGCCACCTGACTGATGCGACAGGTCCAGGAGTTGTGGGAAGGTAGGAGAGAGACAAGGAGTCAGGAGGTTGCCCCTCCAGAGGGACAGATGGGCAGGCCCAGGGATTCATGTCATTTTAGCACACTGGGAGTCTGAGGCAGGAGCATCCCTTCAGCTCAGGAGATGGAGACTAGCATCAGCAAGAGGGAGACCCCATCTCTAATAAAACTACAAAAATTAGCCAGGTGTCATGGCAGCCAGCTATAGACCTAGCTACATGGGAAGTTGAAGCAGGAGGATCACTTGAGCCTAAGACTTTGGTTGTGGCTGTGAGCAATAGAAACCATGGCACTCTACCCAGGGCAGAGGGAAATTCTGTCTCAAGAAAAAAAAAACCAAAAAAACCAGGGCAGCACCCCTGGGTCAAAGGACTAGGGCACTGGCCTCATATGCCAGAGGTGGCAGGTTCAAATCCAGCCCCGGCCAAAAACTGCAAAAAAGAAAAAACCAACAGATGAGACATGTGGACAGGTGCCTGCCTCTGATTAACCCCACAGCAATCGAGATGATAAGGAGTTCATGAGAACTATTTTGCTAAATACTGATTCTCAACTCAACCCATGGCACAGTGGTTATGGAAACAGCCACATACACTGACACTGGTAGGTTCAAAGCCAGCCTAGGCCAGCTAAAATAACAATGACAACTGAAACAAAAAATAGGCAGCTGTTCTGGCAGATGCCTGTACTCCCAGCTACTGGGGAGGCTGAGGCAAGAGAATCACTTAAGCCCAAGAGCTGGATGTTGTTATGAGCTGTGATGCCACGGCACAATACCGAGGGCAACACAGTAAGAAAAAAAACTAAATAAATAAATGCCGATTCTACCACAGGTTGAGCTCAGAACCCCATCCCTCAACAAGGCTTTCCTTCCCCCAGAGCCTCAATAATTCAATAAGAAGACAGAAAGGAACCAGGCCAATCACTGAGCACAGCCCACTTTCTTTAAGATGGTGGTTCTCACCCTGTGGGTTACGACCCCTAAGACCATCGGAAAATACACTCTGCATATCAGATATTTACACTACAATTTATAACAGTAGCAAAATTACAGTTATGAAGTAGCAACAAAAATAAATTTATGGTTGGGGGGTCACCACAACCTGAGAAACTGTATTAAAGGGTCACACACAGCATTAGAAAGGTTTGTAATGTAAACCACTGCCTAAGGTTTGAGAAATGAAGGGAAGAATTGAGCTTCAATGTCTACAAGGAAAGTTCCTTGAAACAAAGAACCTTGGAGAAAAGTTCAACATGCTGATGGAACACAAGTTCTTAACCCTGGTCCAGGGAAACTGAGGCTGCCCTTCCCTGAGCATTCAAGGTGGGGCATCAGGAAGCCCAGAGCCTTTGCCAGTTTTCAAACTACAGGCCTCAACCTACTGGTGAGGTGTGAAATAAAACTAATGTGTGAGATCAAGAATTTTTCTAGTGAAATACAATAAGGGATAATTATTAGTTATCATTTGTTGTAAGTATCTCTTTAGGAAACGTCAGTGTCAACATTACAAAGTCCTATCTGGGTAGATGTGGGTGTCCTCCACCCCGGCCCAGTGACAGGGGAGGGAAGGAGTTTCTTCAGGAAATTGTAAGGATCCAAAGGAAATAAGGGGGACAGGAGAATCCGTTGTCTCCCTCCCCCAGTGGAGTTGGAAGGACAAGGAAGGTGACCATTCTGAGTCTCTATGGGAGGAAGTCAAAGGATAGAACAAACCTAGACCCAGCCCTTTGGCACCCATGTCATGTGAGAGAAAAAAGTCCAACACTATGGACTCTGAAGCCCTGAAAGAGGAGCCATCCTGAGACTGTCGGATAAAGGGGGGAAATCGGTCTGAGAAGATGTGGAGGTGCTGGGCGAGGGGGGCACCAACGTGAGACAGGATGTGGCCGGTGGACCAAACAGAATACTCAGGAGAACGTCAGGCATTTTATAAATTTTATTTCAAGAAAATGTAATTTCTACTAATACAAATCCAAAAACAACTTTAAAAGCAAATTTATGATGAATACACATTAATGAGTTAACCTGGCTGGTGAGAAATTCTTACAAATCAAAAGTTCCTCAGACATTGCACACAAAAAAGAAAAAGCCATAAAATAAAAAAGACTCAAGAAAATGTATTCAACGATACTTAACAAATCTTTGGACTACAGCATACTATCTGGTCCTCGATCATTCTGACAATTTTAGGCCAAAGATCTCTTTGACTTCTTTATAAAGCTTCAAGGAAGAGCCCAATTTCTCATGGGCAGATTCTCAGGACTTCACCATCACCTTCTTCTGGCAGCTCAAGAAGAAAAAACGGACGAAAAGGCTCCAGCGAGGAGACAGGACTGTACATATAAATGAGCGCATCATTTCTGACATCGAAAAAACAGATTTCTTCCATCTCAACATCCAAAAGAATTCCCACACGCTCAAGTCTGGGGCTTGCAGGGATCCTACTTTCTGGGATGAAGTTGATACAGATTGCTCGTGCCTTCATGCTGATGATCCAGAAGCCACGCTCAGAGGATAAATCCCTCTGCCTTCTGTCAACCAACTCCTTGCAGTCACCCAGAGACCACTCCCTCACCTCTCCCACGTCCACCTCCCAGTAATGTTGGCCAGTGGAGAAGTTGGGTGCACCCAGGACACAGGCCAGGTGGGTGCACCCAACTGGGATCTTCCAGCATGTCCTGATGGCTCTTTGCACGCTGGATGCTCCTTAGGTCCTTATAGACAACAAGAAAGGAGCTGGTGGTGGCTGCGTCCAGGCTCATATCTTCCCGGAACTGCTGGAGCTCAGGGCTCACATGCATCCTGAGCTCCAGGAGGGGCCCATGCTGCTTTATGTGCTGGGTCAGCATCCTCACCTGCTATTCTTCCATGAGTGGTTTGTCTGTGGCTGCTCGGCACATGGGGCAGGTCAGTTTCGAATCCTCCATTTCCAATGCCCAATTTTGGATGCAATTCATACAGAAGACATGCGCACATGGAAAGGAGATAGGATTGTTGAACAATTCCAAGCAAACTGGGCAGGTCACCTCTGCATACAGACTTTTGGCCATAGTCCCCAGGGTCACTCCTTGGCAGGCAACTGAGCTGAACTGATGCTTTATCTGTTTTTTGGGTGTTCTTAGAAATCTTCCATACACAATCTGATCCTCAATATCAGGATGGAGCTAGATCCAATACAAAATTTAGGTTATATAAATATTTTCATCATTTGTGTATGGAAGTGACACTAACTCACTACAGAATCTTAGTAATGTAATCGTCTGTGAGAAAAACTATCAAATCTATCAAAAGTCTAGGCAAGCACAAGAAAGACACAGGGCAGCTTACTTGTCTGCAGAGGTCCAGATGATGTGTTTGCTGGGCCCAAAGCTTCTCCTTATGTGAGCTGAGCCCAACTGGGTCTTTAACAGGATCTGGACGTGAGGTCACTGTCCTAATCCATATTTCTGCAGTTCGAGAAAAAGATTATCAACATCTAAATCCAATCATAAAGGTAAACCCAGTTCTGTTGGAGTCATCATAGAAAAGTGACTAAGGGACTCACAGAATTTCAAAGAAAAGGACACATGGGAGTGAAACCTGCAAATTCCACACAGAGTGAGTGAGATGCCCGGAATAGAATCATTTTTAAGGACAAAATATCATTGGATGAAATGCTTTCACCCACTCTGAGAGCAGTAATCAAGCCTTAAGCCAACATGCACACAAATCTGATAATCATTGTCATTAACTTCTCTCAAATAATCTGCACCTGGTTGGCACTGGCATCTCAGTGATTAGGGCGCTGGCCACATGCACTGGGGCTAGTGCGATCGAACCTGCCCCAGTCCTGCTAAACAACAATGACAACTGCAACAAAAAAATAGCTGGGCATTGTGGCAGGCATCTGTTTTCCCAGTTCCTGGAGAGGCTGAGGCAAGAGAATCACTTAAGCTCAAGACTTTGAGGTTGCTGTGAGCTATGATGCCATAGCACTCTACCAAGGGTGATATAGTAAGACTCTGTCTCAAATAAATAAAATAACATAAAATAAAGTAAAAATTCTGCACCTGAACCTGAACCAGAAAGATGCTCCTCACAGGGAAGAGGCCCTCCCGTCACCCCAGCTGCTCCTGAAGCTTCATAACCTGGCGGCCCCCAGAAGCCTCCTGCCGTGGCTACCGTTCCTTTATGGCAAATCTGACATAGTGCTTGAAAACTAAATGAGATTGCCTCTTCACCTTGGAAGGTATCCAAGGAAATAAGTTTTTAAAACAAAATTTCTACATTTATAGCCTGTTCCTTTGGATGTTAACTACGAAATTACAGATTTCCAATGATCAGAACGATGTAATGACTGAGTTAAGGATGATACAGCTATTAACAACTATTACAAGTGGTACATATATTTAGGTGAAAACTCAAAAACTTAGAAAGTAAAAAGGAACAATTTTTAAAATTCGCACATACATGGTAGTGGAAAACATTAAAATACAGGTATATATGCCAAGCAACCTGAAGTTCATATGTAAAAATTTGTATTTACTCATTTACTTATTAATTTATTTACTTATTTTTTTTAGGATTTTTTTTTTTTTTTTTTTTGCTGTTTTTGGCCAGGACTGGGTTTGAACCCGCCACCTCTGGCACATGGGGCTGACTCCCTACTCCTTTGAGCCACAGCCACCACCCTCATTTATTTATTTTTTGAGACAGTCTCCCTCTGTGCCCTGGCTAGAGGGGCCGAGGCATCATAGCTCACAGCAACCTCAAACTCTTGACCTCAAGCAATCTTCCTACCTCAGCCTCCCAAGTAGCTATAAGGATGCACCCCCAAAGACCAGCTCAAGTATGTCTACATTGTAATGAATTTAAATAGGGATATTAGAGAAAAGTGAAGAAAGTTGCCTGACACAGAACAAAACTGGCCCTTTCTCTTCACTTCTAAAATACAAAAGTAAGAGGATCAGAAAAGCAATTGTAGTCAAAGAGAGAAGTAGACCTCTGACAGGAAGAAAACTGACCTTGACTTGGAGATTTCAGTGAAGGTCTTGGAGATCCCAAGGCTGCAGCTCTTTGGCTCCTGGCTGGTCGCCTCTGAGTTTGGGCTGGGATACACTGCCCTTTTATGGTGTCTGAGACACAGTCCCCGCCCACTCAGGGGCATAGGTCCCACCCTAAGATTGTGTCATTCAAACCTTATCAGTCAAACTTAATCAAACCTGCCCTTCCGTGTAAGATGATGTCATTAAAATTTTGTAGTACAAAATTCAAAATCTCATGGTAACTCTTTGAATTCAACAAGCAAATATACTACCATCTGAATAAGATTCTTTAATTCCAGAATTCAACTTGAAAAAGTGAAGTGTGTTAGAGATCAAATACAGAAGCACGCTGGTGAAACCTAATCTCCACTAATATAATCAGGGGTGTTCATATCTCTCATACAGTCATGGAGTGTGTCAGGATCTACGATGGTGTCCATGTCCTTTGACTCAGCAGTTCTACTGCCAATATAATCAGAGGTGTTCATATTTCTCATACAGTCATGGAGTGTGTCGGGATCTACGATGGTGTCCATGTCCTTTGACTCAGCAGTTCTACTACTCTTGGGGGGCTTTCCTGGACAAGACAAGAAAGATGGCAACCGTACCATTTTTGACTTTCTTAAAAGTGTCCTTGTAGGGTAGCACCTGTGGCTCAGTGGGTAGGGCACCAGCCCCATATACCAAGGGAGGTGAGTTTGAACTCAGCCCCACCGAACTGCAAAAAAATAAAATAAAATAAAAATAACCAGGCATTGTGGTGGGCGCCTATTGTCCCAGCTACTTGGGAAACTGAGGCAAGAGAATAGCCTACGCCCAGTAGTGGGAGGTTGCTGTGAGCTGTGATGCCACAGCACTCTACCTAGGGTGAGAAAATGAGACTCTGTCTCTAGGGAAAAAAAAGTGTCCTTGTCCGAACAGTAAGTGCCATGATGTCTGCATTCAGAGCAGAAGCAGCGGGAAAAGTCATAATGGGGGAAATCTAAGACACAGTCTTCATAAAGAGGGTCAGAGAGCCAGTGAAGTCCTGCTACAGTGTGCCCTCTCCAAAACGACCTGCACTCTGAGTATCCTCGCCTTTCCCTGGTTCTTTCTGCTCTTTCTGGGTTTTTAAGGCATGGTCTGCGTCCTGGTCGGCACACAGG
>CAUYQV010194863.1:0-105261 GCA_963574575.1 Galagoides demidoff
CAATGAGATAACAATTCTCTCAGTGGTTAAAGAGAGATATCAAAGGAAGAAACTGTAACTTACACATGCATGGGTTCCTGAGAAGGAGCCCGGCTCTCCACACTGCCCCAATGTCTAAGAATTCTAGGACGCTAAACCCAGGTAGTTTGGGGAACTCCTGAAATTCCACATGCAGCAAGGGGGTGGCATGCCTTTTAAAGTCTTCTATACTTGAGATATTTTGCTAAGAAGAATATTTTCCAGCTCCATCCATGTAAACATGAAGGAGGTAAAGTCTCTATCCTTCTTTATGGCTGCATAGTATTCCATGGTGTACATATGCTACAATTTATTGATCCATTCATGGGTCGATGGGCACTTGGGCTTCTTCCATGACCTAGCAATTGTGAATTGGGCTGCACTGAACATGCCTATGAGCTATCCTACAAGGGTACATGTGAATCTTTCTAAATGTCGAATATAAATGTCTTAATACAATTATGAGAACAACATGATGGCCATGTTGGTCAATTGGACGAAAAAATTGTATATGGAAACGACACACTGCATCCCATAATAGTATTAATGTGCACAAATATGATTTAATAAAAAAAAAAAGTCTTCTATACCCAGTGTGACTCGTGAGCAGAAGAACAGAGCTAAGTGGCATGCCAATACATGTCAGCATGACCAATCTCCAGGAGAGGAGAGGAATTCACCCCATGACTTCAAGAAAGTAAAAGGGTCCCAAAATTGCATTTTTGCTTTGTTCAGAAGCAAGAGTGTTGTTACATTATCAATCTATACAACCAGACAAAATTGTATGGGGAAATGTGTACATAAGCAGGTGATAGGGCCATCAGCAGGTAACCAAGGCCCAGTGACCTTCCCTGCAGCTACCATTCCATATGGACCAACCTCAAACTCAAAAAGCCTCATGCAAAAGGGTACTTCAAATTGGCCAAGACGGCCAGGAATTAAGTAACATTAAGTTTCGGCTTTCACTCAGCTTCATTTAGTTTCTTTTTCTCGTTTCTTAGGTCGAAGCTTAGATTATTGATTTGAGACGTTTTATCTTTTGAAATACGTGCGTTGACTGCCATTCACAGCCTTGCTTAACATGTATCCTACAAATTTTGAAATGTTACATTATCATTTCCATTCTAGTCAAGGTACTGTCTAATTTCTCTTGAGATTTCCCCTTTCAACCATGGTAGGTGGAAGTATGTTCTTTAATTTTTAAATACCTAGGAAATTTCCAGATAACTTTCTCTTATGGCTTTGTTATTTGAAACCCCTTGTGGTCAAGGAACATGGTCTGTGTCCTACATAGAGTTATACATATAACATCTATGTAGATTGAAAACACCCACCAGAAAATGCTATAACTTTTATTGTCAACGGCCATACATTGTTCAAAGAATTCAGAGTACAGAAAATGACCACATTTATCAGTTCTCTTTTCCTATATTACTGATGCTCCAAATATCCTTCTAGGAGCATTCCTTTCATCCTGAAGGGCTAGGTCATCCTGAAGAACTTTCTTTAGCATTTACTTAGACGAAGTCTCCTGGCAACTAATTCCTTGTTTTTCTTCATCAAGAATATCTGTATATTGCCTTCTTTCTGGAAAAAAAACTATTTTCACTCAATATACAATTCTTTTCTTTCATCGCTTTAAAAATATTGCATCCTTGTCCTATGGGCTCCACGGTTTCTGAGGAGAATTACGCAGTAATTTCAGTTATTGTTCGTCTACATAAAATGAGTGATTTTCTCCTGGCTGCTTCTCGATGATTTTCTTTCAGTAGTTTCATTATGTCTGATGTGTTTGGGAATCATTTTCTTTGATTTTATGTTGTTTGGGTTTCGCTAAGCATCTTGAATTAGTTTGCCAACCAATTTGGGAAATGCTCAGCCATTATTTTTCCAAATTTTTCTTCTGCACCCATTCCTCTCTTCTTTCCTTCCATGATTCCAAGGGCACAAATATTAGACCTTCTGATGCTTTCCCATGGATTCTGAAAGCTTTTTCCTTTCACTGAATACACCTTATTCATTTCCTTTTAAAATTTTTATTTATTTATTTAATTTAATTTAAGATTAATATGAGGGTACACATGATTAGGTTATACTGTTTGTATTTGTCAGGTAAAGTTCAAGTTATAATTGAGCCCTTCACCCAGGGGATGAGTTATCCTGTTTTTCTGATAATGATGATTACTATGGATCTATCTTTAAATTCACTATTTCACCTGTTATCACCATATTACTATTTTATTTTTTTTGAGACAGAGTCTCACTTTGTTGCCCCAGTTAGAGTGCCAGAGCATAATAGCTCACAGCAACCTCAAAACGTCTGGGCTCAAAGTGATCCTCTTTCCTCATTCTCCCAAGTAGATGGGACTATGGGCACCTGCCACAATGCTCTACTAGATCTTTTCTAAAGAAGAGATCATCCTCTTGCTTTGGCTGGTCTCAAGCTCCTGAGCTCAAGCAGTCCACCCATCCCAGCCTCCCAGAGTATTAGGATTACAGGTGTGACCCACTCCATCTGGCCCACCATACTACTCTTGAGCCCATATAGTAAATTTTATCACACATTTTTAATTCAAATATATGTATTTAATTATTTTTATACTCTTTCTTTCTCTGCTGAGAAAGTCAATCTTTTCATTCGTTCCAAAACTGCACTTTCTGCATAGAGTATGGTTATAATAGTTACTTTAAAATCTTGTATGATTCCAATATTTGGCCTATCTCAAAATTGATGTCTGTTGATGTTTTTCCATCTCAATAATTTGTTTTCTATTCATTGTTCTTTGTATCTCAAATGATTTTAGGTATAGCCTGAACATTTTAAATATGATGTTGTAAGACTCTGGGTCCTGATAAAATCCTCTGGGACAAAATGTTGTATTTTGATCTTAATGCTGTAAATCTGATTCGATTCACACCACAAGTTCCATATTGCTTCATGTAGTTCTCAAATTTTGTTGTGCTCCCTTGGGTCTGCCTTGCATATGTGGGTAGCTCAGGGGTTAGTCTGGGTCTTTACCCAGTTATTTCCATCATATTTCAACTCTCAAAGATGTTGCCATGATTTCATGGGTCTATTTTGTACATTCATAGTTTGACAATGCACAGTTAATACGAGATTTAGGGGTTATTGTCTCTGGAATTTCCCACACACTCTCTGCTTCCAAATGGACTCCCTTTTCCTGATTCTACTCACCTAAAAATCAGGATTCTACTTAGAGCTTTAGCTTTGGGCACCATTGCACAATACCATGGGATTAGACCAGCTTCAGGAAAATGTAGCAGCACAAAGGAGACAAAGGAATAATGGGGGTCTCACTCACAGTCGTCTGCCACTGGGGCCTTGGATTCAGTCTCTCCGGCCAGAGACACAAGTTTTTCCACTCAGGTTTTGGAGTTTCCCTCTGCTGGCACTGCTATCATCACCTCCGCAGTGCAGCTCCTGACTGGGCTGCCCTCAGGGCAGGCGATTCAAAAATATAGGAGAAAGTTTAAAAATAGTGATGCCCTTACGTTTCCTAGGTGAGAGGGCCCCTTTTCTGCTCCTCTGAGCAGAGAAACATTTTCCTCAGAATTCGTACTGTCTGCTTTTACTGTGCAGTTCTAAGACTGAGGTTACACGGGGATTAAATCTGGAAGGTAAAAAAGACCAGGAGAGAGGAAGCTAATCCCTTGTGCTGTGTACTGATGGTTGATTTCTTTATTTTTTTTATATGTTTTACCATATTTTTAAATTATGATTTGTTTCCAACTGTTTTATGTTGAGTTTATGAATTTGAGAGTGAATTTCTTTTCTCTTTTTTTCTTATTTCAAATTAAGATGAAGGCACAAATTTTTACATTATATTATTCTCACTTCCAAGGTAAAGTTCCAGTTGTAAAAGAACCCCTGACCCGGGGGCATGTCATACACCCTTGAATTGTGCCAATTAGGTGAGATCCTACCACATGCCCTCCCTCCTTCCACCAATCATCCTCCCTCCTCCCTCCATTCTCCCTCCTTCCCCTGTCCCCATACTAGACTATATTTGTGTTTTATTGTTCATACAAGCACGTAATTGTTTATGTATTGGTTTCATATTAGTATTGAATACATTGGATATTTATTTTTCCATTCTTGTGATACTTCACTAAGAAGAATGAATTTCAACTCCATCCAGGCAAACATAGAAGATGTAACGACTCCATCTTTTTAATGGCTGAATAGTATTCCATGGTATACATATACCACAATTTATGGATTCCTTCATGGGTTGATGGGCATTTGGGATGCTTCCTTGACTTGGCAATTATGAACTGACCTGTAATAAACATTCTTATTCAAAAGTCCTTATGGTAAAATGATTTTTGTTCATCTGGATAGATATCTAATAATGGGATTGTGGGATCAATTGGAAAGTTAACTTTTGGTTCTTTGAGGATTCTCCATGCTTCTTTACATAAAGGTTGTATTAGTTTGCAATCACATCAGCAGTACAGGAGCGTTCCTTTCTCTCCACATCCACTACAATATCTCAGTTTGGGGTCTTTATGATTTGGGCTAATCTTACTAGAGTTAGGTGAAATCTCAGAATGGTTTTGATTTGCATTTGTCTGATTATTAAAGATGATGAGCATTTTTTCATGTGTTCACTGGCCATTCACCTGTCATCTTCAGAGAAGTGTCTGTTCAAGTTCTTGCCCATTTATAAACGGGGTTGTTTGCTCTTTTCTTAATGTTTAATTTGAATTCTCAGTAGATTCTAGTTACCAGGCCTTCGTCAGATTTGTAACATGGAAAAATCTCCCATTCTGAAGGCTCTCCGTTTGCTTTGTTTGTAGTACCCTTAGTTGTGCAAAAGCTTTTTAGCTTGATCAAATCCCAGTTATTTATTTTTGAAGTTGCTGCAATTAATCAGGGTGGGGGTCTTCCTCATAAAGATTTTTTTCCACAGGCCAATATCTTCAAGCTTTTTCCCCACACTTTCTTCTAGAATATTTATTGTTTTGTGTCTTAAATTTAAAACTTTTTTTTTTTTGGCAGTTTTTGGCCAGTGCTGGTTTGAACCTACCACCTCTGGCATATATTGCCGGCGCCCTAACCTTTTGAGCCACAGGCACCACCCTTACTTTTAAAACTTTTATGCAGTGAGAATCAATTTTTGTCAATGGTGAGAAGTGTGGGCCCAGTTTCATTCTTCTACTTATGGATAAACAGTTCTTCTAGCACCATTTGTTAAATAAAGATTCTTTTGCCCAATATGTGTTTTTTTAGGCTTATCAAAGACCAAATGATATGTCTGGTTTCACTCATTTTTCCTGCTATTGTCTGTTTTTCAGAATTCTTAAGAAGTTCTGGCTTATATTCTTTCTGGAGTCCTTAGTATAATCACTGGAGGAGATCGTCCATAGTGAGCTTATACTATCTTGGCCAGCACTGGAATCCCACATGACAGTTTTTTAGAAACAAGAAATCAGGTGCCTCACCCTGATCCAAAATGTTCATTTTAGCAAGATCCCCAGGTTACTAGTAAATATGGTAAATTCTAAGATGTACTGAACTAGATGACAGTAACAATAGTTAAAACAACCTTTTAGGATCTAACAGGAAGATTCATGTCAAGTCTTCCTAGGTAGAAAAGAAATCAATTCTAATTCACAAACACCTATACTTTTTAAATAAAAAAGTAAAATGTTTATCATAATTCAGTGAGGAGAGGCACTTAAAATAGGAAATAAGTAGAAAGACGCATCATATGGAAATGATAAATAAAATTATAGTACAGATACTTGATTAGGAGCTTGTAAAGCCAGCCATAAAAATAAATATCAGTACTACAGAGTAATATTGAGAAATGTTAATGGTGCTAAATTTAAAGGAAAAAAAGCAAAATTGCCAAAGATAAGATGGCAACATATAGATGGTTTTATACCTGGGTTCTCTGCTCTGCTCCATAGGTCTATGTCTCTATTGGGGGGCCAACACCATGCTGTTTTAGTAAATCTTAAAGTCTAGTAGAGTGTTCCAGATTTGTTTCTTTTACTTGAGGTGCTTTGGCTATTGGAACTATTTTCTGGTTCCAGACAAAATGTCAAATTATTTCTTCTAGACCTGTGAAATATGATATTGGTATTTTGATGGTGATCGCCCTGAATCAGTAAATCACTTCAGATAATATGGACATTTTAATGATGTTTACTTGGCTGATCCTTGAGAACGATATATTTTTCCAATTGTTTGCATCTCCCGCAATTTCCCTCCTCAGTCATTCATAATTCTGTTTATGGATATCTTTTACCCCCTTGGTTAAATTTATTCCTAAATATTTCATTTTCTTGGTCACTGTTGTGAAAGTTATTGAGTCTTTGGTTCTTGGCTTGGCTATTACTGAGATATAGGAATGCTACTGATTTGTGTACATTGAGTTTGAAACCTGAGACAGTGCTTATTTTTTTAAACCAATTCCAGGAGTCTCTTGATGGAATATTTGGAGGTTTCTAAATAAAAATCATATCATCAGCAAAAAAAGAGATAGTTTTCCAATTGGGATATTCTTAATTTCTTTCTCTTATCTGATGGCTCTGGCTGAATGAAAGTGGCAATAGTGGGCATTTTTGTCTTGTTTTAGTTCTAAGTGGGAATGCTTTCAGCTCTTTCCCATTCAGAATGATGGGTTTGGGTTTGCTGTATGACATTTTGCAATTTTAAGATGTGATCCAACTATTCCTAATTTTGAGAGTTTTTATCATTGAAAGATACAGAATTTTGTTGAATGCTTTTCCTTCATCTACTGTGATGATCATATGATCTTTATTTTTGCTTCTGTTTATATGGTGAATCACATTTATGGATGAGGGGGGGAAAAAGCCCAACTCACCAAATGGGTGCTGGGAAAATTGGATAGCCACATGCAGAAGACTGAAACGGGATCCATCTTTCTCACCACTCACAAAAATTAATTTACAATGGATAATAGACTTAAATCTAAAGCATGAAACCACAAGGATTCTAGAAGAAAATATTGAAAAGACTCCTCTAGATATTGCCCTAGGCAAAGAATGTATAAAGAAGATTCCAAAGATGATCTCAGCAATAAAAATTAATAAATGGGACCAAATCAAATTAAAACACTTCTGCTCAGCCAAGGAAATAATCAACAGAGAAAACAGATGACCTACAAAATAAGAGAACATAATTGCATGTTATACATCCAATAAAGGACTAATAATCAGAATTGACAAAAATGCAAAACAATCAGCAAGAAAAATACCAAATAACCCCATTAAAAGTGGGAAAAAAAGAAGACAGAATATGGCTAATAAAGGTATGAGAAAATGTTCAATGTCACTAATCATCAGGGAAATGCAAATTAAAACCACGAGGAGATATTACCTAATCCAATTAAGAATAGCTTTTATCAAAAAGTCCCAAAACAATAGATCCTGGCAGGGATGTGGAAAGGAAGAAACACTTATACACTGTGGGTAGAATAGCAAACTAGCACAACCACTATGAAAATAGTATGGCGATTCCTCCAAGAACTACCAGTAGACCTACTATCGAATCTAGTCGCCCTTTAATCCACTATTGTGACTTACGCAAAGAAAAAAAAAATCATGTTATCTAAAAGCCATTTTATCTAAAAAACACATACTAGACCATTCACCATTTCAAAGATATGGAATAAACCCAAGTGTTATCAGTTCATGAGTAGATTATAAAATGTGTTATAAGGAGTAGTACTTAGCTATGAAAAAATAATCTCTTTTGCAACAATCTAGATGGAAATAGAGACAATTCTCCTAAGTGAAATGTCCCAATAATAGAAAAATTGCTCCCTGTTACACTGGACCTAACTTATCAGTATCCAGATGCACAGACAGAAGTAAAACTCAAGGGAAATGGAGTAGGTGGGAGAGTGGAGGAAGGAATCTGGATCTTGGGCATACTTGTAACTTTGACGGAAACAGTACAAAAGGAATCTATGTAACCCAAACATTTGTACTTCCCATAATATTCAGGGGGGGAAGCAAAATTGAAAGCTACTTTAAATCCTTGTTACTATATATAACTCTGAAAAATGTGTTAGGCTCTCTATTTTAGCATATAATCCACTCAGAAAACAACAGCCACAATGTCAAGGAAACCAAAACCCAAGAGACGGTTCACTGTAAGGTAAATCTCTAAACAAGTCAGGTTATAATGGGTCCCATTTGGTTCCCTCCCCAGCCTTCATTTTCATCTTCCACTTTCAGCAGCCGTCAGTGACTTTCTTGAAGACCTCATTAGTTTATAGAAGTTCATTAAAATACAGACTCGTCACTTAAACTCACAAGAAATCAAAGTAATATAAAACCCAAGATTTAATTTATACTAAGAAATACAATAGTTAAATATTCCCCAAATTGGCAAAAGTTCAACCAGTGCATTTTCTCTTTTTGGTCAAGCCAGTTTGGAACCCTAATAATCAAAGGGGGCTGGTTAAATATGGATAATGGCAAGTAACTAAGAACTATTAGGCTCTTGCTGATGAAAACATTTTCCTCCATAATAGGAATAAAACCTTCAGGAAACACAAAGTTCTCTGTCATCAAGAAAATACATTATTATATGGGCACATCCATTATTTATGTCTTTAACTCATAATTCTGTGGGTGAGTAAATACTGCTTATTATCACTTGCTATGTTAATTCAAAAAGCTCTTGCTACCCACCAGGAAGTTGTTCAGTATGGCAAAAAAAAAAAAAAAGATAAAGTTGGAAGGCATAAAAAAATATATAATGTTAAATCTTATTTAATATATATTAATGCATAATTATTTGCCAAGATTTTGTGGCAGAACAAAGATCTTTTTTACAAGTATGGGTATACTGATGGGAATTGCAAGTGTATAAACCCTCTGTAATGCAGTGTCTGTGATTTCTAGTTTCAATTTCCCTAAAGTAGAATTGGAAGTTAGTTATTATTTATAAAGTAAAATGGGTAGTAAAGAAACCTTCCAGGTTTGATTTTTTTTTTCTATGTCCCACAGGTCTTTTTAGTAATTTACCTCCTTTTTTTGTTTTGAAAGGCTCATTATGTCACCCTCTGGTGGAGTGCAATAGTGGCCCAGCTCACAGCAACCTCTAATTCTTGGGCTTAAGCAATTCTCTTGCCTCAGCCTCCCAAGTAGCTGGGACTACAGGTGCCCGCCACAATGCCCGGCTATTTTTTTGTTGCAGTTATCATTGTTGTTTATCTGACCCAGGCTGGGTTTGAACCCACCAGCTTTGGTTTATGTGGCCATTGCGGTAACCAGTGTGCTATGGTCACTAAGCCATAATTTACCTTTATTTACAGTCTTCATAGTGCATTGAATTTAAATTCTTGAACTCATTAGTTTATGAAATATTTATATTAGCAAAAAAAAAAAGGTAAAAACATAATAAATACTATGCCTACAACTCAATTTTACGTGAACAAAATTAAAATAACCACAGGTAGAGTATTATGAGTAAGTCTGTCCTTGTCCTGGGAAGCACTAAGTATTGGGAAGAGAGACGAAGTTCTGTAAGAGAGCTTTAATTCTGTTTCTGTTTTCAAGTAGGTTACAATCTTATAGCTTTGTGAGCTATTCTGTCACTTTAAAGTGATGTTGGCTGTTACTGTACTGAATTAAGGGTGTTGGCTTTAAAGTTAGAGAGTAATCTTATTTTTCTTATTTGAAAATTCTGAGAAACACATTCTTATACTCTGTATAACAGAGTAATGAAAATTAGCTACAGAGTTCTTATTCTTAACATCTACTTTATTAGGTAGAAAGTCATTTATAATGGAATAGAAATATTAACTGTTTATATGAGACTAAGGACAGTTGAAGAAAAAGTTTTCCTTGTTATGCAGAAAACCACATCCTCCCTACTATTTTATTATTAGGAATTTGCAAATTTATCCTCCTTTAATAGGAAGTTCATGATAAATGTTATCCTACCTCTATGAAAATTGCTACTAATTCTGAATTACATATTCCAAATTAGTGAGACCAAACACAATCAAATTAATGTTTTGTAATGGCAGCTTTTATGGAGACAGTGGGCTACAAGAAACGTAGGAAAACTCCTTTCCTGGCCCAAGTTAAACACCAATGAGCATGTAAGCAGAGACTGCTAAGGGAACATGACCCACATCTGATATTCAAACAAACCTTTGATATTAGTTTTGAAAATCTCATCTAATTAGGTCAATTGGGTAGAGCATGGTACTAATATGACCAGACTAGGCATTAGATCCCCATATGTGCCACTTAGCTCTGCCCCATGTCCCAAGATTAAACCCCTAAACCCTTTCACCATCTGGCAACTTTAGTTAGGTCCAGTGAAAACCAATAAGGTTACTCTTTATTATGAAAATTAAGCTTCCAACTTTCTAACTTAAACTCTGAGTATCTTTTCTAACCTTCCAGTGTTTTAACAGCTCCAAAACACTGCAAAAATCTGTAACTGTCAAAATGACCAGCACAAATGAATACTTGATTAAACTTAATAAGAGTGGAACATAAAAGCCTGTTGAACAAACCTCAGAGAGAAAAGAAAAAAGTCAAAACAAACTCAACATAGAGAGAAGAAACTCACTTCTACTTATTTCTAAAATCTTAACAGAAGAAAAAGACTTACCTATGACTATTTTTTATATTCTATTGAACAAATGTCAGCTCTTCAAAATTTATAAAATGTATTTTTAAATTAAATTAACTTAAAGAATGGTTATCTCTAATGAATAAGAACAAACATTATATTTTTACATTTTCTTCTATGTGTTATATTTCTAAATATACTGTACTTCAAGGTAAATTAATTATAATCATGTGAACTATGATTTATTTTGATATGTGTGCATCTTTGTCTTTATGTTATTTTTAAAATCTAAACTAATAAGCTACCTTGTTTAGGAGATTCAGGGAATATAACATCATAAATAATACTTGAAAATAAAAACATGAACATAAAAATAAAATACACATCTATTTCTAATGAGAGTCATTCGTCAATATGTCAAATGATTTGTCAGACGTTATATATTTTACTAAATTATAGACCATCTCATCAAAAACTATAAAAATGTCAATGTATTAGGCATTAGAGGGAAAGACTAAACTATTTCCAGATGTGTTTTAAAACATAAACAATCTCGGTTAAATATAATTCTGAAAACTTGACCTGTTTTAAATTATGCAAATGTTTAGGGGAAATTTTACATTAAGGGACTACATATTAGTTATCTTTTACTGATAACAAATTGCAACAAATTTAGTGCCTTAACATTTCTCAAACATTATCTCCCAGCTTTTGTGGGTCAAAAGACCAGCACACTGCAGAGGTTGAGATTCTCATAAAGCTGAAATCAAGGTGTCAGCCAGCCACATTTTCATTTGGAAAATCCACTAGGGATAGATCTACTTCCGAGAACCCTTAGGTTGCTGGGAGCTTTCATTCCTTTGTGGTAATAACACCAAACTCCTCATGGATTTGCTAGCTGTTGGCCAAGCAGGCTCTCAACATGGAGCAGCTACTCTCAGCTCAAAAACCATGGCCTCTTCCATCTCAGCAAGAAAGAATCTCCCCTTGCATTTAACACTTTCAGGTGTCCAATCAATCTGACTTCCTCTTCTGTGACTAACCAATAAAACACCTCCTGCTTTTAAATTAATGTTATTAGATCAGACCCACTTGAAAGATCCCTCTTTCTTAAAGTCAATTTTCCCATATCACAGAATTATGGAAGTTACCAGACTTACCACAGTCACAGGTTCTGCCCACACTCAAAGGGGAAGAGCTTATATGAGGATGAGGGTCATTTGGGAGTCACCTTAGGATTATATCTAGCACAATGTACAAAAATTGGAGAACTGTCAGTAGTAAATACTGGCATATGGGTATTGCTGGGGTTTGAGTGTGTTCACCACAGTTCCTATATGGAAAACTTAATCTCCAGTGCACAATGTTGAGAAATGGGACACTTCTGAGATGTTCGGGTCATGAAGCCTCTGCCCTTGTGAATGAATTCATGCTGTTCTCTGGAGCAGGTTAATTATTGCAGAAGTGAGTTCCTGATAAAAGGTTGAGGTTGACAACCTTGACTTCTCTCTCACACATGTGCCTTCTGCTTTCTACCTTCTTCTAAGGGATGAGGCAGTGAAAAGACACTCACTAGATTTGGATTCTTCAACCTTGAACTTTCTGGCCTCCATAACTATAATAAATAAATCCCTATTCTTTCTAAATTATCCAGTTTGTAGTACTATAGCCAGAATTTCTCTTTGCTAGGTTCTTGGTCTTAAAGTTGAAGAATGAACCCATGGACCATGCAAATAAGCAATAGGACAGAAATTACTGAAAGATAAAAAATAAATAAGGAAACCTCTGCTACAGTGAAGGGGGACCCAAGTGGGAAGCCTACTGGGACCTTCTGTCTAGGGAGTTATATCCTTGTTTTTCTATCCTGTGGACAAAGGGTTTTGGGAAGATGGAATATACATAAGGAATATGTCGCAACAATTTGACACCAGAGGTCTGTGGGCAGAAGTTAATTTCAAAACTGCCCCTCTGCAGGAATATGGTCCCACCTGATGCATACTTCTCTGCCCTAAAAGAGGACATGGGTATGTTCCCTGCTCTTGGAAAAGCAGCCCAGATGAAATATCAGTTTTGCTGCCTTTTTTTTTTCAATGACTTGTTTGTGTTCAGAGAATGTTATCTGCAACAGGCCTATTTGTTCCTAGAGATGGAGTCTGTGATGAGACTGATTTCTGGGCTCACCCAGGCCTAGAAATTATCAAGTCCTTGTCCATCCCTGAGCAGGGGATCCCTGCATCAGCGTTTTGTCATGACACACAAGAACTAAGCCAAATATAAAGTAAAGAAAGTATGAGCAAGAAATAAGTTGTGGTAAAATTCAGAATATTATCTTAAAGCATAAATTCTTAAACATTTCAATAAATATTTGTAACATTTGTTTTACTTTGAAAAGGTCTGTGTTTGAATAAGTATTCTATATAGAAGTCTACTCTTTGGTTCTTGAAAGTATTTCTCCACTAAGAAGTCTTTGTAGTTGAGGATTAGGCATCTTTCTCCTGTTTAATCAAACATGCACATGTAACTTTTTGACTCCCTCAGAACTTAACTACTAATAGTTAAGTACAAATAGTACTGTTGACTGGAAGCCTTACCAATAACAAAAACTGTCAATAACACATAAACAAACTAGCATTGGCATATTTTTATAGCACTCTCCATTGCTGGGACACTTCATCTATATTTTCAGCACTCCCCATCACTGGGAAGCTTCCTCTGTATTTATCGCACTCCCCATTACTGGTCACCACCTGAGCTCTGCCTCCTGTCAGATCAATGGCAGCATTAGATGCTCATAGGATGGGAACCCTACCATAAATGGTTCATGCAAAGGATCTAGGTTTTGTGATGCTGAGCTGATCTGAGGTGGAGCTGAGGCAGTGATGCTAGCTCCAGGGAGCAGCTGCAAATACAGATTATCATGAGCAGGCAGGTCTGACTGCACAGAGATCATAATAAATCTGCTGTTTGCAGACTCACATCAACCCCCACCCCCATATGTGAAAAAAACTATATTTCACAAAGCCAGTCCTTGGCGCCAAAATGTATAGGACCACTGGTTTAATTGATACAGAGTTTCAGTTGTGTAAGATAAAGAAGCTCTGGAGAGCTATTGCACAACCATGTGACATAGTTAATACTACTTAACTATACAACTGAAATCATTAATATGCTAAATTTTATGTTGTGTGTTTTATTAACAGATGGATAGATGGCTAGGTGGATGCATGTATGGACAGATGAACAGGCAGATACAGATAAAGATAAAATTAAAAAGCTCTTGCATGGTGATAAATAAGAGGCTGTTATTAACAGGAATAAGTAAGAATGTCCCATCATGTGATATCAGACCGGGAGGAGAGTTTTAGTTATTCCATGAATACTGAGCACCAACAATGCATCACATGGTATGCCAGCCATCTGGCAACTGTAGTTAGGTCCCTAGAAGTCAGAGATTAGCTTCCTTCCTTTAAAACAATTATGGGGGAAATGACCAAATTGTTAGGCAATAGGCATATTATATGGTACAGTATGGGACAGTTGATATGGTGCAGTTAAGAAACTTATGGCCAACATTGAACTGGTAGAGTCAATAGTACTTGATGAAGCATTGACTCTAAAGAGGGAGAGAAAAGGAGAAATCAAGCCTGCCACACAGATTTTTGGCTTATATGTGTATGCAAATTGTGCTACCATCTATGGAAAAAGGGAATAAAAAAAGACGTGGCAGCTTGGAGGAGCTAGGATAGAGAAATGGAGAGAAGGAAATTCATTTTTGGATATACTCAATCTGAGATGCTTGGGGATATCTTGGCAGAAATAGCCAATACAAAATATAGTTGACCCTGAACCAGGTTGAGGATTAGGCATCTTTATTATGCACATATAACTTTTTGACTCCCTCAGAACTTAACTACTAATAGAACTGTTGACTGGAAGCCTTACCAATAACAACAACTGTCAATAACACATAAACACACTAGTATTGACATATTTTTAGGCATTTATAACATACCTAATTTTTCTTAAGTTTTTGATATTTCTAGACTACGCAATTTGTGTGAGAATTTTTTTCAGATCATCGCACATCTCCAAAAATTTTTCCCACATATGTATTGGGGAAAAAGACATCTAAGTGTATCATCAGACTTCAGACCTGTGTTGTTTAGGGCATAGGGTATGGACTTCAGAAGATGTGCATTAAGTCACCAGAACAGAGACAGGACTAAAACCATGGATGGGAACACAATTACCCAGGAGAAATACAGAGCGAGATGAGGGTTTCAAACGTATCTTAGGAAAATGATTTCCTTTCAGGGATGGAAAGTAAATAATTAATGAAATGGGAGAAAACTGGTTTGCTTTAATTTTCCACAGAACACACAATATGTTCAATGTTCTAGGGGAAAGAGTGAAATAAAGAATCTGTTCCTGATTAGTTGTCCTTCAGGTAAAAAGGTAAAAAACATTATAATCAACTGCATGCAAACCTCAAAGAATAGAATGCACGAATCTTTATGAAAAGAAAAATGATGACCAGGAATTAGAGATAATCAAAGAATTCAGAGTTAAAGATAACTAGGGAAAATAAGCCTTTAAATATAAGCAACAAAAAAAAAACTGTAGGAATCAAATTATATAGTTTGAAGTAAATATCAAAAACCTTGACAATACAAACATAACTATAACATATAAGTAATATAAATTCATATATAATAGTTATAACAAATGTCATAAAATGTGAACCAGGATTTAAATAACCCAGAGATAGGAAGAAGTGGAAATAAGCTTATTTCCCATTTATCACTAGAGAAAGTCAATGAGGTTGTATAAAATGGGAATTTAAAGTTGGTAAAATAAAAGCAATTCAGTCTCTTAAAGTTTTTCTCATTATTTTCTATTATCTTCAGGAATAAATACCTCTGGGAAGAAATATTTAGCTATGAATAATTAATTAAATTTCATGTATTTCTTCTTTTGCTGTATTTAGAAATATTTTATTTTTCATTTTTCTTTCTTACATTGTCATATGATCATTCCAGTTTTAGAAAATTATTTCTGCTTGCTGCTATGTAATGATCAGTTACTGTATTTTACCTTTGTTTTTCAAGTATATGCACATAGATATCCAGAACAATGTTCATATTTAGCTGATGGTGGTTATTTATATCTAGATAATAGATTTGGTGTGACTTTTTAACTTTGTTCTTTCCTTTTTACTTCGATTCTTTAAATCATGAGAAGGTATCATTTTCACAAAAACAAAGTCATTTTTATTTTTCAAAAATGGAGTAGGCAGAATATTGTAATAATAATATGTACATACTTATATACAGAGGTATCTCATATTTTAACTCCATGTTGTGGAGTGATTTTGAGTTAATAATATATGCCAAATTATAATTACATCATGATGTTCTTGGTTCCATTAAAAATACTTAAAATAACTCCTATTTTTTTTAGCATTTACCATGTTCTAGGCCCATGCTATGTATACCACATGCTTTTGTATGTATACATACACATATACACGTCTATAATGGTACAAATATTAGCATATATTGTATATCACACATTAGCATATATTACATATTATTATGCCAAACTATTATATTCATTATTATTACCAACATTATCCAAAGAGTAAACTATATCTCTGTTGAAGAAACTCCACCTAACTCACATCTCCAGTAAACATCAAAGCCAGGATTTAAATTGTGCTCTAAAATCTACCCTCTGTTCACAGGCCATGTTTCTCGCCATCTATGTTAGCCATGAAGTTTATCTTGTTACCCCAAGATTATGAACATGAATATAACTTAAAACATATTAGAGTTACATTACTCTTTCCTAGTTAGACAAAAAAAATGGTTTAGCAAATATTATACAATGCCTATTATGAACAGATCCTCATGATCTTGACACAAGATTGAACTTTGAAAGTTCTGCTGCTATATTCCTCTATTTTCCTCTCCATCTTTCCTCTATCCCATGCAGTGAGTATGCCCTTGAGGGCTAGAATCCAAGCTGGCTCAGGAAGTTTATAAAAGGAATATACACAAATGCTGAAATCTTGCTCTTCTTCCACTACTGTGGTTATTAACAGGACAAGGAAGAACCAGGGGGAAATTTAAGAACTGATACCTTAGTTCTTAGGTATAAGAACTATTTATTAGGAAATAAATGTGGGGTAGTCTAGTACTAACTAAAGAGGAAATTAAACTCTAATTTCCTCTTTATATTCAGGACAGTTGTCTTTACAAGTCTCTTGCCCCTTATGCTCAAACCAGAGTGGCCTCCATTAAAGGTCCCCCTTATTCCCTAATTCCCTAAGAGCTGACCATGGTACTATGCTGGGGACTTATCATTGTCACTGGTGCTATAGTCCTCACAAGAAACTCCACAAGGACCCACTAAAGTCAGCTACTAAGCCACACTGCTGAGATCCATTCTTGGGATCTGTTTGACCCCCAAATCCTATGTGAAAGTGTCCTCTCAGAGGACTGTAATGAAGATAACAATGTTTTAGCTATCAGAGCAGTGCCACTGTGGAAATACAGAAGATAAGCAAAAAAATGGTGCTTATATCTCAGTAACTGCTATTATGATTTGTGTCTGTGTCATAGATTCAGAGCATAATAATATGTTGTTGGCTCTGTAGCAAATTTCAGATCAAGGCCTAATAGAGTGATGTGTGCGTCAGGCATGAAATTAGACCAGGTAGAAAGGTAGACGGATTCGTTATGAGATATTTCGTTCACTCTCATGTAGCATGAAGGACTTAGAACCCAAAGCGGAGTTAGAGAACTAGCAGACACAGGAACTGTGTATTAACCAGCCCATGAATATTCATCCCAATCACTGTACAATAATCATTCAGCAGTATGCACAGCAAGGATAATATAAAAACAGATTGCAGAACTGAATAAATCATCATTTATAAGTGACATAACTAAAGAGAATGCATTTTCCTGTGTGGATTAAAATTCGTTTTCTGGTCTGCATTAGAATAAATAATAAGGAAAAAAACACAAGAAAGGCAAAGTGTATACCTTTCTGTCTATTGCTACAAATATTGATCGAGATAGGTATTACATTGTTGGATTACAGTTTTGATACTCTTAACTTATTTGCTTGATACTGAAAGACAAAAATACGAGCTTACCCAATTTCCTCAGGTTTTATACAACGCAGTGTACTTTTTGAAAAATAGGGTTTAACAAATTTTCTGGGTATCTTCTAAGTTTAGGATTCATAATATCAAGTGGTTTACTGTACGGTAGTTTAAATTGTTAAGTGTGATGTTTCAACTCATTGTTGCCAGAAAGCAAAACGTTAATCTAGATCAAAAGCCTCTCAAAACAAACTAAAGCAGAACTATCAAAGAGGTAGAGTAACCGTAGTAAGTGAATTTAAAACTATTACTGATTAAAAGTTTATTATAATCAATGTCAGACATCTGCTGTATCTTTTTCAAACCTGTTTTAAGTCACTCATCACTTTACACTATTCTAAATTTCTGACACCTTGAATGAAAGAAATGCAAATAGTGGACGTCTGGAAAAAACACAGATGGGATACTCAACAAACCGTAAATGCTGGCGCTGTGCACGTGTGGGCAGGAGCACACAAGCCCAGGACCCACTCCAGACCTAAAATGGCTGAGTTGCAGGATGTTGTTGCTTGGTGACCAAACAGTATCTCCCCAATCTCAGAGCACTCTAAACATCAGTGACAGATATGTCTCCCCCCTCCCTCGGCTTTGGATAAGGCCAGCACAAATACTAAAGGGCATGTTTATCTTTTCCAGCAGTGAACATCTTTATTTTAAGTCAGTTGTCACTAGCTCAATTTTATCATAAGTTAAGCTTAGGCTGTGGGGTGGGCACCGGGGGGCTAGGATTTGCAAAGCTACATCTCTTCTTTGGGGAAAAGAAGAGGTAGAAATCATGTTTCTTTAACTGTGAGACTGAAGGATAGTTTTGTTTCAATTAAGTCTATATAGCGTGTCTACGTGTCTACGTGTCTACTCGGTGCTAGTGTAGCCTCCCAGGTGCTGTCAGCCTCTCTTTCTTTCATTAAACTAGAGCAGTTAATTAGCTTCAGCTTGTCCTCGCCCTTTTCTCTTTCCCTTTTTGCCGTAGTAATGATGTCTAATGATCAGCAGCAGTGGGTGACTGTAACGTCAGGGGCAAAGCATCTCTCACTACCAGCAGAGCCTGCCGAGAACCCTCACGTCTCCAGTAGGTTGGGATTATTCTTAGTCCCCCTGAAAAGACCATTCAAATACAGTATTTTATTTTGATCAATATATGCCTTTGAATTCAAATAAAATATATTTCTAGTCTTACAGATGATTTTACTCCTTCCATGATAAAGAGAAATCAACATATTTTTAAGGAAGAAATAATTTGAGATGTGGGAAAACACATGACAAAGGGGGATCTTTTATTTATTTTTTTTAACTCCTTGAAATGATGATTGGCTGTCTCTCAGAGAAGGAGGAGCCTAGGTTTCTATGTCAGGAGCAGCATAAAAATTTTATAAAGGGCAGTAGAAGAGTTCATAAATTAAAAACCTCTTCAATATTTCAAAATAGGCTTGAATGAAAAACAGAACTCTTAAATATACATGGAAACTAAGACTGTCACCTGATGATTTAAATCTTCTCCCATAAATATATGTTCTCTTTTCTGAAAAAGAACACGTGTTATTTTATTATTACCCTTGGACTTGTCACTCAATGTTTGATGTCTTAGCAATAAGTCTTTAACAACCCTGCATTAATTTTTGGTTGAAAATAGGACTATTTGAGCATCTGAATACTAGTTTGAATACCTGGCATTCATGATTATCTTAGTACCTCTACAACTATTACAGAATTCATGTTAGAGTTTTTAATTAATGTTTTAAAGGACACGCGTTAACACATATATTGGGTGTAGCTAACCCCGTGCAAGTTTAAACTCATGGTACCAATACACAAGTGACTCTAACCACAAAGCAGAGGAACTTAAGTTTAACATAAAAGGGATGAAAACAAATTTCCCAACTGCCAATGCTTCTTTAAAACAGATACGATATCACTAAATAGTAATTTACACAAACATAGCTTACATGATTAATTTCATTCAGTCAGCTCAGAACTGTCCAAAGGAAAATCCATTCCTGTGTTTTGAATTCTAATTTTGTCTAACAATAAAATATATTTTACCTCCGCTTCATAATGTTACTCCCAACACAAATGAATCAAAGCACTTCATTCTCTACAACAGACTCCTGGCTCATCCAAATGTAAATAAATCTCAGTTCTAATTCATGCCAACCTAGTCCTCATTATTTAGCAAAGCCGGACAATAATCTCCCTATTGTCTTTAGCAGTGCCTCATGCTTTAAAGGAGAAGGCTACCTTTATAGATCGACCTTCTAGAAACCTAACAATAGTGCATTTATAAAAGATAAAAAACAGAACTTTTTATGGCTCCATTTTACCTTTATTTTCATTTCCCAATTTCTATATAAATTCCAAAAGAAATAGACATCCTTCAAACAACACTATCTCATTAATCTCATTAATCACACACTGATTTCCAAAGCAAAAGTTCTCCAAATAATGTTCCTAAAAACCTTCCATGCACATACTAACCATTGAATATACTTCCATTAGGGATAGAATAGCTTTTAAGAAGTCTCCTAAGGAGCATCCTCAGGAATACTGCGTGGGAAACAGTTGCCAGTATGGGAGGAAGAAAAAGAAGCAAATAAATGGTAAAGAAACCCAAAGGGAGGCAAAAATACAAAGGATGCCAGATAGCCTCCCCACCCCTGCTCCAGCCCAGTACCCACCGTGGCTCGATGCAGAAAGGTCTCATGCATCCGATCTGCAATCCTACTCGCAGCCCACAGTTCCCATCTTCTTGTAAAGAAAATCGAGCTGCTGCCGCTCCCCAGCCCCAGCGGCGTCTGCAGCGCGAGGCTGAGATACACTCAACGCCAGTTACTTCGCAGCGCCTGGGCGAAAGCTGTGTGGCCATGCGACTGAGCCACCCCAGAACCAGGAATAAACGCACACTATTTGATTGCGCCCCATCCCGTCTCTCTTTGTTGTTCATCTTCTAGCTGAGGCTTTATTTGTGGAAAGGGGGAGTGAAGAAGGAAATGGGAGGGGGAGGGATCTCCAGGACCTTATCTAGAATCTAAACAGTCGTGGCAACCATCTCTTGGAGGGAATCAAGGCTTTGGAACTGCCCGGTGTCTCCCGGGCGGCGGGCTAACAATAAAACCTGATAGTGTCCGGGGGAAAAACCCCACATCCACGGGTAGCGCCACATTCGGGCTTTATGCCAATAAGGAGACACTGTATCGATCAGAATCGTCTGTTACCAGAGCGTGAGACTGGGGTTCTAGGCTGGCCTTTATGCGCGGTGGCAGCGGCGGGGCACGCGCCAAGCGCCCAGTGAAGGACATGGGACAATGGCCCAACCCGAGGACATCGGATGCCGCCCGACCCGGGGAAGAAGCTCCAGCAGCAGGTCCGGGAGCCCGGAGGCGGGCAGGGCGGTCAGCTCTGGCTGTGCGCTGCCGCTTTAAAATAAAGGACCACAAAGATTCCACGGCGGGGAAAACGCGCCTGGCTAATGCGAGTGGCGACGACTTGGGGAGGGGGTTGAGGAAGGTGGGGGCCACACGAGCCAACGGTGGCTCACGGCTCCCCCCCTCTCCCCCCTCCTCCCTCCCCGCCGGGCTGCTCCGGCAGACAAATAACAGAGGAAGGCGAGTCACTCACCGTGGTCTTGACAGGCACGTAGAGCACTTGCTTGGCGCCGCCACCTCCCCCGCGGACCTCGTCCGGCTGGCCCAGCTGGAAGCCCTTCGATTTGACCCAGAATTTAAATTTGGCGTTGTCCGTGGAGCTCGACTCGGAGCCGTTGAGGAGCTGGACGATCCGCTCGTATTTTTTACGGGTCACCGTCTTGGTCTTGCCTGAGTCCCCGTAAGTCCTGAGGCACCAGTCCTGGAACTGGCGGTACATGTCTCGCTCGCTCTCCATGGCCGCTGCGCCTGGCCGCTGGCCGGATGCTCCCACCGCACTTCGCACCTGTTCACCCCGGGTTCATGAAAAATGCAGCCCCGGCCACGATGCAGGGACGCGAGGTCCCGGCCGCCGCCACAGGAGGCTGCCTCGGGTGGGGGGAAGAAAGGGGAAGAGGGGAGGAGGGTCCGGTTGGGCACCAGCAACCAATGCCCTATGCTACCAAGTCTGGTTCATTCGTAATTGCAGCGATGTCTCGGACGCTCTTTTTCGTCCTCCTAATGATAGGTCTCTTTAATACTGTGTGACCAGGACCATCCCAACAGCATCTGGCCCAGAGGAGCTAGATTTTGAATAATTAATATGCCCTTCCTTGGTTTATTAAAATTCCTAATATTGAATTGGGGTGGTCCCTCGACGCCTCCCCCTGGGCTGCGTCCGAGGCAGGGCAGGTGGACCACAGCGCCGCCTCCCCGTGCGCGTCCCAGAAGCTTCTCCAGCCGCTGGCCTTGTAGTCCAGGAGCAAGGGCTGTGCCTCCCCCGAAAGCAGCCGCTGGGTAGAGCGCCTGAAAACCCCGAAGGGCACGCGGGCTCCTGGGATCGCCTCTCTCCTTGATCCTGCTCGGCTTCACCTTTCCTGCGACGGGTGTTATGGGACTAGAAAGAGAGAAAGTTCTTACCTGTCATGTTGTTAAGCCTATCAAATCCTGTTTACAGGATTTTTAAAAATGATATTCTAAAAAACGTTTAAACATCATTTCTTCAGATGCATTTGGAATAAATTCCAACCCCGCACGTAGGTCCTAGGAGTTAAGTCCTGGATATTAGCAAAGCATTCATGGAGATCTGGCCATAGTTGTACAGGATGAACGGGAGTGCCCCAAACAGACATCCGCTCCAGAGGGATGTGGGTACACGAAGGCAGACGGCTGGCGGCGGGTCTCCAGGATAACGATGGGACTCCCAGACAGGACTCTTCTGGTTTCTGTTTGACTGGGTACAAGACACGGAAGTTTATGATATTGATGCTTGAAACCCTTTGAATGGAATTAAAATATCTAGAAAGACCATTATTCCTTCGCTTGGACACAGTTTGTAGTTCACACGGGAGGTTTCAGTTGTCTATTTTCCCCGTGCCACGTCATGGACACCCCCTCCACTGTTTAAAGTAGCCAAATACGAGTTCTCCTGGACGATTTTTCCAAGCAAATGAAGTCAGCAGTTGCTCCATTCAGGACTTCCATCCGTCTGTTACAGAGCTGGAAATAGGGGAGTTCCCATCGTCCTCGCGCAGCGGCTGCGGCCGCTCCTCTTTATTCTACTCTCCGCCGAGGCCCGCGCCCGTCCCGGGGAGCGGCTCTGCCAGGAAGGCGGCCCCACCAGGGCCAGGCGCCCGGTCCGCGTCGGAGCCCACCTTCTCCCTTGTCGTTGTCTCCCCGACGAAAGCCCAGAATGGGAACACGGGGTGTTTGTGCCCACCGCGCCGCAGCTGGCCCCGGCACTTGCAAAATGGTCAGCGGCTCCTGTTCGGCCAGGCTGAGTGTGTGCGTGTGTGTGAGCAGGGGAGCGAGGGTGTGCGGTGCGCCGGGGGTGCGCGGTGTGTGCGCGCGTCTCCGGGAAGGTCTCGCGGCGGCTGGAGCCGGGACTGACAGCCCGGGCGGAGCGCAAGCTGCTCCACACACTAAACCTCTCGCCTCTCCCCTCACCCCCCCACCCCTCCCACTTCCCTCTCCTTCCCTCTCCCCTCCCCTGCCCCTTCCAAGCTCTCTGATTGGCCAATGGGACAAAAGTTTCTGTGGAGACGGCTGGGCGCTGACGTCACGGGCAGAATTGTCCCATTTAGGGATCCCGGGGGCAGTGCGCATGCTGCAGGCTGCAGGTTAGAGGCAGGAGGCGGTAGCAGCGGGCCCGCCGGCAGCCAGGTGGCGGAAAGGAGCACGCTGCATCCAGGTGGGGGGACGACTCCAGCAGGGTTTCCATGGAGATTCCTCTGGGTCTAGCCTAAAAACAGCAGATCAGCTGACACCATTAGCTCAGGACCTAATTACTGCTTATTGGAGCAACAAATGAGGGAGAGGGCCAGCTGCAAAGGAAGAGCCCCCCACCATCTCCTTTCTCCTCTCTCCATCTCTCTTGAGTCCCGGTGAATTCTCATTAACTTGGAAGATTTCTACAACAACAGCTCCCCTTCTCCAGAGGCCACTCTCCCTGCTTTTATTCTTTTTATTTCTTTCGTTTGTACCAAATATATGCTAAAATAAATCAATTGTTTTAAGTCCGTGAATTTTTGTCCGATAAATATTAGACCATAGAGCCCAGAGAAGTCTCTGTCCAACACAAGTCACAAGTTGAGGACAGGGAGGAAGGAAACACCACTTTCAGTTTGTTGAATTGAGTATTTATCTTTAGACTTTTTACATTTAAAGAAAACTCAATATTTTTAATACATAAATATTTGGAACCAGCAATTGGACAGAAGACTATTTTGAAGCTGCTTTCTAAGCATGGTGTCTGTCACAGGAACAACTCTGTTCAAAGTTTCTCTTGTGGCTTCGGGGATAGATTTATTAGTATGTTGTATATTAGTCATTCAAGATATCGCTGGTTCTCTAGAGTTCACTTTCTCTTCTGGTTATAATTTCATTCACAATTACAGTCTTCTTTTTTTGTAGCTCTTGCATCTGTAAGACATTTCATCTCCTCTAAGCCTCATTTACGTACTTTCAACCTGAAACATCTTTTTCCCTTGACCACTCAAGTTAAAATAAACTGTCCCTCCTCTAAACTACCCTGGATAGTGTTTTGCACACATTTTTTTAGCCCTGTCACTCAGTAAGGCATGCATTTTATATTCACGTACAGGTCATACATACACCTCCAAATATCTATGATCACATATTACATTATTAGTATACACTGATATTTGCCCCAATATCTTTTATTTATTATTATTACATGGTAAAATATAGTCCCAATGTATATTATTTTATGACCCACAAAAGGATCACTGGCAACCTATAGTTTAAAGAATATCATTTCATTTAGATCGTAATAACTGCACTGCCCCTTATGCTGTTTTTATAATTTCACGTGAGTGTATTGCATTGTTCAGATAAAACTTTGATTGGAAGATCTTTAAGAGTTTATATTTTCTTGTTTTACAAGTAACTAGCACAATGAGCAATCACATAGTAAGTGATTGGGCAGTGCCTCTGACTCAAAGGAGTAGGGTGCTGGCCCCATATGCTGGAGGTGGTGGGTTCAAACCCAGTCCCGGCCAAAAAAAAAAATGTAGTAAGTGATTAACAAATAAATATATGTATATATATATCAAGTTAGTAAATTAATGAAAGAGAAAAGGAGAGGATGAATAGAAGAAATAGGCAGGCATAATTCTTGTCCATCCCGGTGGCTTTTCCTGGTTGATATTTGGATGAAGTTGATCCTAACTTAAGGAAATGCCAGGGTCTTACACACGTGTTATTAAATATACATATATACACATTTGCTATTATAAATGTTATTGACATCCTAGTGTATACAATGTATACATATATATATGTGCACACATTTGTTATTATAATTTTTGTTGACATCATAATATGCAAATCAGAACAATTTAGACAGAATCTTAGAAAACAAATAAATATGCCATCACCCCACATTTGTGTTCACTACATTTGATACACAAGCAAAAAATAAAACCCTCAAAAATTAAACAGATCATGCAAGATTCATTGTTTTTTGGAAGAGGTAAGTGATGTAACTACTGAAAGAATATTAAAGTTGAGTCAAGGAATAAAGAGTCCTACAGTGTTAAGAGCCAAGAATTTCTGAGCCATCTGGATTCTCTTGTCTCTCCTGGAACCTGAAGTATGATCTGCTCTGTACATGTTCTCGTTATTAATTGTCCTGAGTCAACACCTTTCACCATGCTATATATCTTGTTCACCTGAGGAGGTAAATACCTGATAAAATCTAAAGTCTACCTCTGCAGTTCATTCTAGACTCATTTCTCTCCTTTCCCTTTTGATTTCTCTTGAGTCAGTTCTCCCCAACTTCATCTCCGGGGTCAAACTGAGCTGCTTCTTCAGCTATCTGATTCATCTGAACAGGCTGCCTGGAACTTAAGTTGGTATTCTCCCAAGACACTTTCTTCAGAATTCCCTCTTAACAGCACATAGCTCTCCAAAAAGTGGTTCATACCCCGTATTTGAATTCTAGTCGACAATCTGGGCCCAGGGTCCTGCCTGCATGATAGAAGAAGAAAGAAGAAAGCAGAAATAGTTATATTAAAAGTAATATTTTAATTACAAAGCATTCAAAATTTGAGCGATAATTAATGATTTTGTTACAGAAGTAAAAATGTTTTCTTTCAACTTCACAGTCTCTTTGTGTGTGACATTAATAAAAATCTGGAAAACCTTGCATTTTAGGATCAATCACAAATATTCATGCAACACTACACATTCATCAGTAAAATATCACATTGAAAACACTATGGAATCCACCATCATAAAATCAAGGTTCAAAGAATAAAAATCTTTTACTCCCCTGTTCAAATAATAATTATTTTTATTCAACAAACATGAACAATAAGCATATGTACATGGCTAACATCTTATGGAACATACATTCTTCCAAGGAAAACAGACAATAAATCAAAGACTACATAATTACAGATGGAGGTACATGCAGTGAGGGAAAAAATGTGCTATGAGAAAACAATGACAGGGTAAAGAGACTTGATGAGCTTAGGGAAGATGTTCCTGAGCAGGTAATAACTATCATGAGACTTGAAGATGCAAAGGGGTCAAGGAAGACAGGAAGGGGAACCAGGATAAAGAGTTCTTTCCATTTTTGAGGAATAGAAAGAAGACTAATGCAAGAGTTTAGAAGAAAATAGTAAAATATGAGATTTGAGTAGGCTTCTTCAGCCAGATCTTGTAGAGCAATGCTTACCGTGATAAGTGGTTATATATTATTATCGGTCTAGTGGAAAACCAGTAGAGATCCAAAGCAGGATAGTTATATGAATGGTGTGAATTTTTAGAAATATCATTGGCCACTTTGAGGAGAAAGGATTGTAAGGGGCCAAGCATGGAAGTGGGACAGAAGCTCAAAATCATTGTAGTAGCTTAGATGAAATATCACGGTGATATATTAGAGTGGTCACTGAGGAGGTAGAGGGAGAGAAGTAATGGGTTGAAGATAGATTTTAAAGGTAGAGTAGGGCTTGCTGATTACAGTGGACTTAATGTTGATACCCACCTCCAAATTTATATATTAAAATCCTAACCCCCAAGTTGATGGTATTAAGTGAGACCTTTGAGAAATAATTAAGTCGCTAAGTCTGACCCTTCATGAATGGAATGAAAGCCTTTATAAAAGAGGACCCACAGAAACTCTTTGCCCTTTTTACCACATGAGGATGCAGTGAAAAGATGACGCTCTATGAAGAGGGGGGTCATAAGACCCCCAAATATGCCAGGATCATAATCTGAGATTTCCCAGTCTCCAGAACTATGAGAAACAAATTTCTGCTCTTTATAAATCACTGAATCCACGGTCTGTTGTTATAGCAGCCCAAGAGTGATAAGTGCTTGATACTGATACAATGATGCATGGCATGTGGCAGAGGAGAGAAAGGATTGAGTCAAGGATGATACATGATTTCTGCCTTTAGTAGTGAAGCTAGTGAAGCCATTGACTTAGACAGGAAAGTTTGAGGAAGGAACAGATTGGGAGTTGGAGGCTGAGGGAGGAGCAGAAGCAAGTTGGGGTGGAGAGGCAGGAAGAAAGAATTTAATTTCAGAGAAGTTAAATTTGAAATACCAGGAGAGTTGTTCATGTAGAAATTGAATATAGAAGCTTGAACTACGGAGAAAAGTCTGGGCTGGAGATATAAATACAGAGAATTTAAAGCCATGAGAATGAATGACATCACCTACATCCACATGTCCCACAAAAAAAGGGAAGCCTCCATCATCTTTTGTTATTGATTTTATAGACACTAATACCCTATAGCTAAAATAGAATGTCGTGTACTGAGCAGCAGACGTTGGCTTCTTTTGGTAGGATACTCGTAGTAGAAAAAGCCTGAGAAAAATAGCAAAGCAATTTGGATCAATCCTTGACTAGACCTAAACGGTTAGTGAGTTCCAAATTTTATATGGCCTTAAAATCATTTAAAACTTAAAAAGAAAAAAGTAACACTTTGGACAGACCTATCCTAGCTTAGATTAGGACCTGGAGGCATGCCAATATAGGAATCTAAAATTTGAGGGCAGCCTGTGAGCAAATCTGCCATTGAAGATACTGAATAAACATTTCATCTACTGGTTTGAGCCAGTAAGAGAATTGGAGCTTTTTAGCTACAATAGAAATTATGATGGATGGTACTTTGAAACCTGAGGATTTAAATGCCATGACGAAGTCCAATATGTAACAGTCTATTCACTACCCTTCCAAAGAAAAAGAAATTGGAAAGGAAGCAAAGGAACAACTCGATCACCAACTTCATTATCACATAGTTTGTTAACTTTTCACGATGCAAACAGAATAATAAAGTTAAAACAGCAATGTCTAGCTTAGGCAGAGAGAGAAATTGGGAACCATGCAAAAATTGTCACAAATCTTTTTTTGTTGTTTGTTTTTAAGTTGACTTCTACTGTGCAGACTTTTCTCCAAATAATTTTGAGAAGAGCCTATCTTTTGTGTGCTATACCTATCCATTGGTTCAGAAAAGAAATGCTTTTGAGAGAATTTAAATATTGTTCTGATCTTTATGGGGGTATGACTAAGAAACAGAGAAACATATATTTTTATTTGTAAGCTATAATGTCAGTATCTTTATTCTACTTTCTAACCCCAAACAAAAGATTAGAAATTTGATGTTTGTTGTTTGGCCCCCAATGGACTGATACGTATGTCTGGTAAGACCATTATTAAATCTTATGCATTGGTGAGAATTTAATTTTCATAAATACCGGAGGGTACAAAGCAAAAACAAGTTAATTTGATTATCTAATTGATTGGCTAAATTTCTCTTTAATATCTGCTTTTATTATTATCTGCTGTATTATCTCCATGGTACAGGCCAGTGGCTGCATTTTGACAGCCACATATGGATTCATTCAACATTCTTCTACCCGACATTTTCATCTAGCTGCTATAACTATGATAAAGTCCAAAGTTAACAGTCTGGTGTTCATGTCCCTTGTAACAGAGAAGAAAATACATTTTTTTCTGGCCCCAAATTTTGCTTTATTTCCCACTAGCCATATGGCTTATCTTTTCTTCCAAAATATATGTCTTAAAACAGTAATCCACATACTCAGCCTCAACTCAGTGGACAGCACTATTATAGAATTTTTAGATTATTTTTGGAACAGTTATTTTGTCATGGAAAATAAAAACTCTTTGGAGAAGACGGAGAAGCACACCTCTGCCCAACTGCTATTATATTTTTGTGTATTTTCAGTTTTTACTCTAATTTCATAAAGCCATGAACCAACTCACATCTTACCCTCATCACCTAGCCCTTCCACCTTATTTATAGCACACGATTAATCATGTTAGGACATTTGTTTAACTTGCAGGGGAACAAGTGATGAGAATGGCACACAAAGATTTCTTGGCTCAAACCACACATTCTAGAAATAGTTTTTCCAGGGGGAGCCATCTGAGCTTAAATACCAAAATCTATAAAATAGCGGTAGCAGTGCTAACTTTGAAAGAAAGGAAGCTGAAGCAAAAACTACCTCTAGTTTTCCCGGGACCATACTAATAAGATGGATGAGCGAGGCAGAAAGAAAATTTGATTTCCCTTTTCTTTTCTCTTCTAAAACAAACATCTACCAAGTCTTCAGGAAAGTCTTTAATTGGGCTTCTTGATTAATAAGTAGAGTAAGCGTTTAGAGGCTCCAAAATTTTAAGTTCTTCTTATACTTTATATTGAATTTTGGAAATGATAGCTAGCTTACCAAAACTAAGTGTTCATTTTAAAAGCAAAAATACTTCATAGACAATTCAATTTAAGCTGTCCGCTTTATTGATTCTGCTAACCAGGTAAAGCTGAGTACCAGCATGAAGAGGACACACTTCCCTTTATCTTAATGAAATGTTAATTCTGAATTGAACTGATCTTCAAGGCAGGGGTTTGCACATTTGAACATGAGATACATATTGTCTAATATATAGTACAGCACAATTTGCTAACAACATCACTAAGTGCAATGAAGCTATAAACCAAGAGCACGGAGTCATTTTAGCGGTTAATTTGTAACTTGGTCTGATGATTGAAGCAAACTCCCACGGACAAGAGGAAGATGGGATGGCTTCTTGAGGATCAGCGGTGGAGCCTGAGTTATGAAGACAGCTATGTTTCAGAGAATATTTATTTGTATGTGTGTGTGTGTATAAAAACAAATACAAATGGATTTTTAAAAAGCAGTGGTCCTTGAAAACTCAAGATTTCTTTGACTCAAAGATGATCTCAGCATATCATTTTGTTGGTGTATTAAATTTACTAACACCAACTAAACAGAAGTGTTTGAATGTTTTATTCTTTTAAAAACTATTTGAAAATATTCTCGACTATAATTTTATAAAATAGAAAACTATGTGATTTATAAAAATCAGTTAAGAAATATATAATGATGACATTGGCACACTTTCCTATGAATGCCATTTAGTTAGAGGCATAGTATTGGTTTCTATCTCATAAGAATCAAATTAATGTGAATTTCTGCTTCTAATGCTACTGGAGACTCATCTAAGAGGTCCTTCTGGTAGAAATAACTCAGTGCTTCACAATGGTTAGCTTTGATTGCATGACTGAGATCAGAGCACTCAAGGAGCTACATGACAAATCCCATGAGCAAGGACAGTATCAACATTCCAGAAGGAAGAATGAATGTTAGACTATCAGCACAGGGCTGGAGCTGTACCTGAAACTCCTGCATTAACCCAGGAACCCTGTAGGGTGCCAGTGCAGTTAGGAGTTTGGCCTTGCCACCTAGCTTCTGATAAAAGGCAAATTTACATTTTCAATAGAATAAAATATTCACAATTTGAGTAATCAGGTTTCTCTCAGATTAAGATCAACTAAATATGAGCGTATCATCTGAGATATTTAAACACAAGAAAATGAACTACCATGTGTATAAGCCAGCACAAGTAACAACAACTGAACTAAACCCCCAAATAGCAGAAGCCAGGATACTTTGTTGGTGGTGGCTAGTCAAGGACACTGAAGGCTTTGAATGTAATAACTAACATTCTGTTTCCTGATCTAGATACTAATGATGCAAACAATTTACTTTGTGATGATTCATTAAGGTGTATAGTTATGATTAGTATACTTTTCCTCATGCACAGTAACACATGGAATAATGACATTTCAGTCAATAACAGCCACATAAACAATGATGGTCTCATAAGGGTATGATACCATATTTTTACTGTAACTTCTGTGTTTAGATATACTGATTATTACCATTGTGTTACAATTGCCTACGGTATTCAGCACAGCAACATGCTGTACAGATTTGTGGTCTAGAAGCAATAGGCTGAACCATATTGCCTATGTGTATGGTAGGTTATATCATCTAGATCTGTGTAAATACACTCTACGATGTTAGCGCAATGGCAAACTCACTTAATGACACATTTCTCAGATCATATCCCTGTCATTAAGACAAACATGAGTATAGGTCATTCTTTAATTTTAGAAAGTGCTTTAAACAAGCAATAAACATGTAAACTCCAGGGCAATCACTAACAATGTTTTAAAAGTGGTATTTTAAATGTGGAGATAAACAGAATAATAGAAAATGCATAATTAAAACCAGAGAAGGCAGAAAGGGAGAAAAAAGCCAATAAATATAGCACAACAATAAAAAGACACGATTCAAACATGAAAGCTATTAATCCAATGATACAATCTAATCATTTTGAATGGGAATAGTGTAACTATACCAATTAAAAATAGATTGTCAAAGTGAATAAAAATGCATGATCCAACTCTGTTTCCTACAAGAAACCCATTTTAAATATAAAAATTCATGTAGATTAAAAATCAAGGGGTGAGAAAATTTATACTATGTTAATGTACTCAAAAGAAAGCTGAATTATTATATAATTTCAAATAAGAAGACTGCAGAACAAAAAAATTATCAGGAATAAAGAGGGGCATATACTGTAATGACAGGATTAATTCCCCAGGGACAGTAGGTGGATAATGAATATGCACCTAACAGCAGAGCTTTAAAAAAAAAAAAATCAGGCAAAACCTGATCAAACACAGTGAGAAGTAAATAAATTCACTATAATAGTTGAGACTTCAACATCCCTCTGGCAGTAATTGATAGGTAAAGCCGGCAGAAAATCAGTGAGGCGATAACGTAACTTAACAGTATTATCAATCCACTTGATTGAACTGAGTTTTATAGAATGTTTCTTCTAACTAAGAAGAATGACATTCTTCTTAAGCTCACATGAAACATGTATCAAAGTATACCACATTCTGTATCAAACAATAATACTCACACAATTAAATGAGTAGATATTATTCAAAGTATCTTTTCAGACCACATGAAATCAAATTAGAATTCAATAATGGCAGGGAAAAAAAATCTCCACATTTTGGACAGCAAACAAAATGCTTATATGAAACACATGGGTCGAAGAATTCTTGAGAGAAATGTTTCAAATATTTTGAATTAAATGTAAATGAAATAATATCGTACCAAATGTTATGAGATGTGGCAAATGCATATGTTATAAAAGAAGACCTAAAAGTAGAAAAACAATGTTCCAGAAGTTATCTCAGCCAGAAGAGAGGAGCAATTTAAACCTAAAACAAGAAGAAAAGATGTAATACAAAATGAGCACAGACAGTCAAAGGAATAAAATTGAAATACAGAAGCAGTAGAGAAAATCTGCAAAAACAAAAGCTGGTACTGTTAAAGGAGTAATAAAAAAATTAAATTAAAAAACTCTGGCCAGAGGGAATATATACAAATTATCTGATTTACAGATGAAAGACAGTTCATTATTACTTATACCAGGGATATTAAAAGACTGGTAAGGGATCATTATGAAAAATTCTAGGCTCCCACATCTGAAAACTTAGTCAAAATTGGCCAATGTCTTGAGAAAACAAACAAACAAAAATCTAACTTCACACAAGGAAAAATAGATTAACTAAATAAACTCACATCTATTAAAGAATTTGAATTAAAAATAACTTTCCACAAAAGAAAACACTGACCTAGTGAATTCTAAAGAAGTCTAGCATTTAGGGAATAAATGATTCCAGTTTTCCACAATCTCATCTCAAAAAGGGAAACAGAGGGAACATTTCCCAACTCATTCTGCAAGGATATCATCACCTTACTACCAAAACCAAATAAAAACAACCAATGAAAGAAAACCTACAGACCAATATTTATATGAATATTAATGCAAATATACTCAAAAATATTAGCAAATGATATATAATAATACTTGTATACAAACAAATGTATCATTGCCAAGTGGGATTTATTCCAGATATAGAATGCTAACTCAACATTTGAAAAGCAGTCATTGATTCCTACCAAGACAGAGGTTAAGGAAAAAATATTGTATAACCATTGATATTGACAAAGATAAATAATTTGAGAACTTCAACACCCATTCATGAAAAAAGTCTCTCATCTAATTAGGTATAAATGGAAACATCCTCAGCTGGATTTAAAAAAAATGTAAAAATCCATATTTAATCCTAACACTGGATATTTTCCAGTGGGCCAGAATGTCCTGTCTTACCACTTCTATTCGATACTGTATTAGAAATCCTAGCTTATGCAATAAGACGAGAAAAAGAAAAGCCATACAGAATGAAAAGACAAAAAACTATCTCTATTCTCAGAGGATATTGTTGTTCACATAAAAAACCATATTTAATCTATAAACCGATACTCCTGGAAAATAAATAAGTGTAACACAGTTGCAGGATACAAGGTTGAGATACAGATGTCAATTATTTTCCTATATACTAGCAAAAAAAAAAATAGAATTTCATATTTAAAAATTCCTTTTAGAATAGCACCACAATAAAAATACTTGTGTATAAATCTAGCAAAATGTATAAGTTCTATATGCTGAAGGCTACAAAATTCTGACATAGAAAATCAAATAAGGAGTGATATTTCATGTATATGATTTGGAAGACAATATTTTAACAATGCTAGTTCATTCCAACTTGATCTATAGGTTCTGTGAAATTCCAATACAAATCCCTACAAGCTATTTATAAATATCAACAAGCTAATTCTAAAATGTGTAAGGGAAGTTAGAGGAGCTAGCATGGCCAACACAATGTTGAAGAAGAACAAAATTCAAGGACTTACATTATCTGCTTTCAAGACTCATGGTAAAGCAATAATAATCAAAACAGCATGAAATTAGCGGAAAAATAGACACATAAATCAATGGAACAGAACAGAGTGCCCAGAATTAGACTAAAGAAAAAAAAATAGATCAAACTAGTTTTTGCAAAGGTGAAAAGATAATTCAATGGAGCAAAGTGGTCTTTTTAAGCCACAGTGCTGGAACAATTTGACGTTCATATGTTTAAATCCAACCCTAGACACAGAGCTTACCCGTCATACAAAAATAAACTCAAAATAGATCACTATTTTGATTGTAAAATGTAAAATGTAAAAACTATAACATTTCTAGAAGAAAACTTGTAATAAAAAATATATGTAAACTTGAGCATGGCAAGGAATTTATTGATAGGACACCAAATGCATCAATCCATAAAAGAAGAAAAATTGGATGAATTGAACTTTCAGGTTAAAATAATTTGATTTTTAAATTTTTTATTAGTATTTTTTTCACATTCATTAATTATTTTTAATTGCTAGATAAAGCTATATGTACTAATCATGTACAACGTAATATTTTGATGTGTATGTGCATTATGTGATGTTAAATCTAGACAAGTAACATATGCATCACCTCACAGAGTCATTTTTGTGGCAAGAGCTCTTCTCCACGCTCTAGCATTTTTCAAGAATACAATAATAGCTTTACTAGTAGCTCTCCTTTCTAATTAATCTCCTGTGTAAAGAATAAACATCACTAAAGACAAGGACTATAAATGTAGTGTTTTTATTTGTAAAATAACTTGGTGGTATTGATTTGTAAAATAAATCTGTGTATGGAAGACTTTCACTGCTCAAGACTTTGCTTCTTCTCTGTCATGGCAAATCATCTGAGAATTTGGAAGATTAATTTGTTTATACAAATTTCTCATCTACCAACTGGTTTTTATGTAGAGTTAAGGGTATGATTGCTTATGAAAGAGAAGTGATAAGAATGATTTTTTTTTTACTATTATGTTCAATTTTCATAAATTAATTACTTCTTTCACAGATCTTTCCCAACAGTAATACTTGGGACTCTTTCAACTGACAATGTAAGTCAGTTGACCAAAAAGAAAACAAAAACTTAGGGAAAAAAATCAAAGAAATAATTTATGAGAGCTCGATTTTCTTATTGCAATATAATGAACTTTAATTTAAATCTGTGTACTGCTCAATAATTTATAAGACTTATGAACATATATTATCTTATTTAACTGTATTCAAAGGAAGTACAAACATAATATTTTATGCTTCTTTTGCAAATGAGATAATTACATATTTAAGAAAATACAAATCTAGGTTACATATCAACCTGGCAGTAGGACTGGAGCCTCAGATATAAATCTACACTCCATTTTATTTTTTGTGAAGCTACAATAATTCTAGTACTTAGAATACTTTGTAGAAATTAAATTATGTGACGAATTGTGTGTGTTCTGCTTATTAACTCACACCAGAATCAAGCAAGTTTTATTGCCCTCTTTCATCTATTAGCCTCATATGAATCAAAGTAAGACTGTCATTTATTTTAAAGATTCAGATTTTTCCTATATAGTGCTTTATAGCTAGTGTGTATTTGTATTTAAAGCATTTCTTTAACATAAAAACATTTTTGATGTTTAAACAAAAATTAAATGAACAACTTGGTTGTAAACATATTCTGAATGCTTATTTCATGTTAATTCCAGTGTCAGATGCTGGTGATAAAAAGTTGAGTAAAATACAATTCCTTACTTTGATGAACACAAGAGTAATGGAAGAAATGAATTGTAAACAACTAACTTCATTAAATGGGTAAAAGGCAATGATAGATGCATGTGTTATAACAGCATAGAGGACAGACACGTAGTGGTGTGGATAGATGCACAAAAAACTAATCCTATGACAACATCGTGTGATGGTGTTGTGTCCTTCTGGGGCCTGTGCATAAACAGCTTCAAATAACCTGTGGAGTATGAATAACCAAGCTGGTTCTTTGGTTATTTGAAAAACCAAACAGGGCAGGGCATTCCATCCGATCTAAACTGATGATACTGTATGTCAGGATCCAGTATATGTTCTACGGAGAGATAGACCAAGACAAAAATGAAAGCTGCAGTGTTTAATCGGTGTAGTATATTTGGATAAGTTTGTTAGGTATAGATATAATCTTACACTGTTCAAAAATGTGTCAACTATTATACCCACCTATTAAGATGGGGAAATACAGCACTACAATTTTCAGAGTATATGTGTGGTGGCATACATCTGAAAAGAGTCTCTTGTCATTGTCTCAGTAAATTTAAAATCTTCTTTTGGAGAAAGTCCTGTTGTTGTTGTTGTTGTTTTCTTTTTCTTTTTTCTCGTTTTTGTAATTGACTATACTTCCCAGTATTCGCTGGATTGAGTGACCACAATAAATATTTTGCCTTTCATTCTGCAAAGGCTTGAAATAGGCCTCAAGTAAAAATATTACATGGTGGCAATGAGATGGGGGATTTTCAGTGAAAGTCTGACAAAGGCAAATTTGATTTTGACTCATTGACCTTGAATCATGGCAGCTTGGAATGACCTTTCTTCATTCTGAAAGAGAATCTTTTAAAAATAAGTCATAGACATAGAACACTGATTTTTATGTTAGTTTTGTTATGATGAGTATGATATTATTGATTCTGAGACATTTCGTGTTTTCACTTTTACACGTCTACAATCTTCTCAAACGTGTGTGTAGTTCTAGGATTCTTACAATGAGCAAAGGCCACATAACCAGAATTTATTCTTCAACACCTGTATTGTATTGAAGGTGAGCTCTAGAAAGACATCTACATTCCATCCTTAGGAGAGCTGTGCTGGCCTAACTGGTGGAGTGATAAAGGTAATCCTTCCTTAATTCTTTCATTCACAAAGTACAAAGCACTTTACTGGTTGCGTTCCAGTTTTCCCCATTGGGAGCCATTGAAATTGGCTCATATGGGCCTTTGACATACTTTATCATGAGTGTTTGTTTTGTTTTTTAGGCTCTTATCTTCTAGCACTATCAGATGCTCTGGGCATTCACTCTTGATATTTCCTGTCTCAATCCAGTAGATGGCCATTTTTCCAAAGAGCCCTGGTTCCTTGTATTTTACACAACCTGACCATGACTTATGCCCATTGCTACAGGGGTATAATTCTAGACCCACCCAGATGGCAACTCAAGGAAATATATGTGTGTATACACTAGCTTGTTTTTTTTTTTCCTTTGGCAGGGGGGGTTTGCAGTTTTTGGCTGGAGCTGGGTTTGAACCCGCCACCTCCAGCATGTGGGGCTAGCGCCCTACTCCTTTGAGCTACAGGCACCACCCTATACTAGCTTGTTTATATGCACATGTATAAATATTTCCATATACAACCATCTCTACTCATATTAAGTAAAAACATAAGTGCATAGTGACATCTCTGACTCATTAACTCTTAATTTATTCTAAATTTCTCCATTTGCTTATCTGTACAGTCCCATGCCAACAGTGAGAACTCTGTCTCAAATGACCTGACATCAATGTGTTTAACTGTTTGATTTAAGTACACATGTATAGAAGTGCCATAATTGTTAAGTCTTACCCTAATGGAAAGGGATAGGTTACTCAACTGGATAGTTTAGTTTTTAGTTTCATAGACCGCTCATTTCCAAGATCACTCAGGTTTTCATCTCTTTTCCTTCTGTGACACTGTATTCATACTTTCACAGTATCATTTTCCGTCGTATGCTGCATTTCATCCTGGGATCCCTTGACCTCTGAAATAGTTTCTTTATAAAATTTTCATGAATTCAGGCTCACTCTGTGTGATAAATTTACATATTTTTTGACAAACAGGTAGTTTCCCCATAGTATCACAGTGAATTGTTCTGAAAAATGAATTCCTTGTTCTTCACTTATTCAAACTTTTCCCACATGAAACACCTGGGAACTACCTATTTCCATGGGTTTTTGTTGTTGTTGTTGTTGTTGTTGTTCCCAAATGTCATATAATTCAAAGTCAGACTGACTTTCACTTAGCAATATGCATTTAAGATTTATCAATATCACTTCATAGCCTGATAGTTTAATTTTCTCTCTGAACAATATTTATTTATTTATTTATTTATTTTTATTTTTTGAGACAGAGTCTCACTTTATCGCCCTGGGTAGAGTGCTGTGCTGTCATAGCTCACAGCAACCTCCAACTCCTGGACTTAGGTGAATCTCTTGCCTCACCTTCCGAGTAGCTGGGATTACAGATGCGGGCCACAACGGCTATATTTTTGTTGCTGTTTGGCCAGGATCAGATCTGAACCACCCACCCTAGGTATATGGGGCTGGTGCCTTCCCCACTGAGCCACAGGTGCTGCCACTCTGAACAATATTTAATTGCATAGACGTATCAAATTTTGTTTACCTTACAACCTATTAAAAACTCTTAGCTGTTTACAGCTTTTGATAATAAAGCTGCTATAAACTTTCACATGCAGTTTTTGAAACATAGATTTTCAAATCGCTAGGGTAGAAACCTTAAGTGTGTGATTTTCAGATAAGTTTTGCCTTTGTGAAACACTTCCAAACTGTCCTCCAGAATGGTTGTACAAGTTTGCAAGTCTATTGGCAGTGAATGAGAGTTCCCGTGGCTCCACATCCTCCTAGTAATTGGTATTGTCCATTTGGCGAGTTTACCTATTCTAATAGGTATGTAGTACTACTGCATTTGGGTTTTAATTTGCAATTCCCTAATGTCACGACATTGAGCATCTTTTCCCACATTTATTTGTCATCTGTATAGCTCGCTTTTTTTTTTTGTGAAATGTTTTGTGCAAACTTTTTGCCATTTTGCAATTAGACTGTTTTCCTACTGCTTTAAAAGTTATTTGTGCATTTTAAATACAAGTCTTTTACCAGATATGTGCATTGCAAATATTTTCTTTTCCTAACAGTGTTTTGCTCAAAGAGAAGGTTTTATATTCATCAATGTCCAAATTCATTTTCTTCTTTTATTGATTATGCTTCTAGTGTTGTATATAAAATCTTGTTGTCATACTGAAGGTCATATAGATTTTATCCTATGATTTTTCTATGTCTTATTGTTTTAGACTTTTCATTTATGTCTGTGATAATTTTGAGGTTATTAATGTAAAATATAAAATCTAAGACTAGGTTCCATTATTTGTTGAAAAGAATATCTTTTCTCCATTGAATTACCTTTGCCCTCTCCCCCCACAGTGTATCTATTTGGGTTGATTTCAGGGCTTTCTATTCAGGTCTATTGACATACATGTCTCTTCTTCAGCCAAGAACATGCCATCTGTGGCCTAGCAAATTTTGATATGAGATCTTGTGTGACTTATCTTTGTTTTCTTTCATCATTATATGATGGCTATTCTACATTTTTGCCTCTCTATGTAAATTTTAGAACCAATTTATTAATTTGCACAAAAAATACCTTAAAATTTTTATTATGTCTGCATGTAGACTTTATATATAATTTGTCAGATCTACACCTAAATATTTCATAGTTTTTTGTGCAATTGTAAATGCTAGTTTAAAAACATTTAAATTATAATATTCATTGCTGCTTCAAAGGACAGTAAATTGACTTTGGTAATACTGATCTCATATCTTACAATTTTTTTTTATCACTTCTTAGTTCCAGTACTTTTGGTTTGTAGATTATTTAGGAGTTTCTCCACAGACAATAATGCCATTCCACAAACAGAGATGGTTTTATTTCTTTCTTCCCAAGCAATGGCTTTTATTCCCTTCTTTGAAATCTTATTTCACCAGCTAGGACTCCTACTAGAATCGCTGGATAAGATTGGTGAGACAAGACATCCTTGGCTTGTACCTGATCTTAGGAGAAAGGTATTAAGTTTCTCACTAGTAAGTATGACATTTGCTATACTGCCTTAGATTTTTTTTTTTTTTAGTATTCTTCATTAAGTTGAAAAGTATCCCTCCAGTTCTAGCTTGTTAAAAGTTCTTATAATGAGTGGGTATTAGATTTTGTCAAATACTTTGTCAATTAGTCAGACCAGATTGCTTTTCTCCTTCAATCTGGTAAAGCAGTAGACAACAGTGATTGAACAAACCTTGTATACCTGGTATAGATCCCATGGCCTATAATTGTTTTTACAAAGGGGAGAGGGAAGGGAGAGGATGGGGGAGGATGGGTGGAAGGAAGGTGATTGGTGGGATCACACGTATGGTTCATCCTATAAGGGTACATGTGAATCTCTTAACACAATAAGAAAATGACATGAAGGCTATGTTAATCAGTTGGATGAAAGTATTTCAAATTGTATATAGAAGCAGAATTCTGTATCCCATGATAGTATTATCCCATTAAATTACACAGCCATGACTTAATAAATAAATAAATAAAATAAATTGTTGTATGTGATTTGTTAATATTGTACTGAAGATAGTTATACCTATGTTTATGAAGGATATTGGGCTATTTTTTTTTTCTTCAAATGACTTTATTTGGTTTTTGTATTAAGGTGATGAAGGACTCACAGAATGAATTAGGACATTGTCCCTCTGTTTACATTTCTAGAAGAGATTGTGGAGAATTGGGATCAAATTTTTTTTTTCTACTTAAATGCTAGACTGCAGTATAATCCCCCAATAAAATCAACTGGGCCTGATGCCTTCTTTTTTGGAAGATTATTAATTGATGAAAATGCCTTTATAGATATAGATCTATTCAGTTTACCTCTTTTTCTTTACCCGAGTTTTGGTTATTTTTGTCTTTCAAAGAACTGTTTCATTCACACTAAGCTATCAAATATGTGAGCACAGATTTTTTTCATGGTGTTCCCTTATTGTCCTTTTAATGTCTATTGGATAAATAATAATAAACAGTCCTTCATTTAAAATTTGTGTCTTACTTTTTTCCTGGTTAGTCTAACTAAAGGCTTGGGTTTGTTTTTTTTTTTTTTTTGGGGGGGGGCAATTGTTTTGTTTCCTTTATTTTAATGTATTGCTTACTTCTAAGTACCAGCATTTTGTTTTTCTGATTTTCTTGGTTGCTTTCCTATTTGGAATTTCATTAATTTCTGCTCTAATTCTGTATCAGGTTTTTTGTTCTTGCTTAGGCTTAATTTTCTCTTCATTTTTAGATTCCTAAGGTGAAAGGTTTTATTCCTTCTAGATCATCTTTTTTACTGTATATATTTAATGCTATAAATTTTCCTCTACACACTGTTTTTGTTGCATTCCACAAATTTGGGTAATCTGTCTTTTCACTATCTTTTCATTTGAAATATTTGTAAATTTCTCTCAGGACTTCTCTGACCTAAGTGTGATTGGTAAGTGTTTTGTTTGATCTCCAAAAGTGCCAAATTTTTCCAGCTATCTTTTTGTTATTGGTTTTTAATTTAATTTCATGTGTTCTGAAAAAATACTTTGTATGATTTCTAATCTTCTAAATTTGCAAAGTGTATTTTATGACCCAAAATGTAATCCATCTTGGCAAATGTTCGTGATGAATGTCTTTATTTCTTGGTAAATGCTCAAGATGAATGTCTTCATTTTTAGTTGGATAAAGTACTCTATAAACGTCAGTTAGATTCACGATTGATGATGTTTTTCAGTTTATCTATATATATAGATAGTGATCTCTGCCTGCTATATTTGTAAAATATCAAGAGAGGGGCATCAAAGTATGGAATAATAATAGGGGATTTGTCTGTTTTTCTTCAATTAGAGATCCTTATGTTTTCTTGGGCAATTGACACCATTATCATCATGTAATGACCCTTTTTGTCATTGGTAAATTTCTTTTCATGAAGACTTTTTTTTTCTAAAATTAATATTATGACCTCAGTTTTTTTTTATTAATGTCAACACACTGTATCTTTCATCATTCTTTTACTGTTAACCTCTTTGAGCCTTTATGTTTAACATGAGCTTATTGTAAGCAACATATAATTTGGTCTTTTCTAACAACTTCTGCCTTTTGTTTGGTAGATTTAGACATTTATCTTTTTATTTATTTATTTGGTTACTTATTTATTTATTTTATTTAAAGACAGGGTCATGCTCTATTGCCGAGGCTGGAGTACAGTGGCACAATAGCTCACTGTAACCTCAAACTCTTGGGCTCAAGAGATCTGCCTGCCTCAACTTCTTGAGCAGCTGGAAATATAGGCACATGAAACCACACCTGGCTAATTTTAAAATGTTTCATCAAAATGGCATCTTGATATGCTAAGGTTGGTCTCAAATTCCTGACCTCAAGAAATCCTCCTGCCCGGGCCTCCCAAAGTGCTGGGATTATAGACATGAACCACCATGTCCAGCTGTGATTAATGATATAGTTCAATTAATATCTACCAGGTTTTTGTTTTCTACTTGGTGAGTGCCTTGGGTTTTGTTTCTTCCATCTCTTTTTGTTTTTTCTTGAGTGTTATATGATTCCATCTTTTCTCTTCTCTTTATGCACCAATTATTCTCCATTTAATCATTTTTAATGATGATTTACAATATACAATTATTTTTACAAACCTAGGTCACCATAAAATAAGACTCTACCTCCTCATGTATAGGGCAGGTGCTTTATAACAGAATATTATCAATGTTTCCCTACCATCATTTGAGACATAACTGTCATTCATTCTATGCATCCATATGCTATAAAGTCATAATTATTATTTTAAACAATTGTTGTCTTTTAGATCCATTAAAAATGAAACAAAGAAAGTACTTTATTTTCTTTATTCTTTCTCTAACATTCTTTCTTTATATAGCTCTTAGTTCTGGACTACAAACTTCAATGAAAAATTCTTTTGATTTCTTATAAGGAATTTCTCCTGGTGATGAATTAATTCAAGTTTTGTTTATCTGAAAAAAATCTTTATCTTTCACTTTATTTTTGTATTTCAATGTCAGGATAAAAACAACCAATTCATAATTGCTAAGTCATGGAAGAAGCCCAAGTGCCCATCAACCCATGAATGGATTCATAAATTGTGATATATGTACACCATGGAATATTATGAAGCCTTAAAGAAAGATAAAGACTTTACCTCTTTCATGTTTACATGGATGGAGCTGGAACTTATTCTTTTTAGCAAAGTATCTCAAGAATGGAAGAAAAAGAATCCAGTGTACTAAGCCCTACTATGAAACCAATTTATGGCTTTCTTATAAAAGCTATAACTCAATTATAGCCCAAGAATATGGGGAAAGGGGAGAGGGAGGGGAGGGGAGGGGGAGGATGAATGGAGGAAGAGTAATGGGTGGGACCACACCTACCGTGCATCTTACAAGGGTACATGTGAAATTTACCAAATGTAGAATATAAAGGTCTTAACATAATAACTAAAAAAATGCTGTGAAGGCTATGTTAACCTGTTTGATGAAAATATTTCAAATTGTATATAAAACCAGCACATTGCACCCCATGATTACACTAATGTACACAGCTATGATTTAATAAAAATAAAGTAAAATATTTCTTTTACATTTTTCTTCCTTTCTTTATTTCTGACAAGATGTTTTCTATAACTCCTATTCATATTACTGTAAAAATAAGATTTCCACTTCCTAGCTTCCTTCAAGATATTCTCTTTGTTTTTTGTATAGTTCAAATATGATATGACCAGTGGGCTGTTTTTGTTTTTTTATTTATTGTATTTATCCTGCTAGTTTTCTCTGAGCTTCCTGCCTGTTTCCCAGATTTGGGGTTTGTCTGTTGTTCACATTGAGAGATCATTAGCCTTTGTTACTTCAAATATTTCTTTTGATTCATTACCTTGTTCTTTTTATTCTGTATTGTTCAACAGTCCTTGGATGTTCTATCATTTTTTCCTTTTTCCTGTTCCTTTCTTTTCTTTCTTTCCTTCCTTCCTTCCTTCCTTCCTTCCTTCCTTCCTTCCTTCCTTCCTTCCTTCCTTCCTTCCTTCCTTCCTTCCTTCCTTCCTTCCTTCCTATCTTTCTTTCCTTCTGCATTTAAGTTTGGAAGGTGTCTATTGATGTGCTTTACAGCTCACTGATTCTTTTCTCAGTATATTTGGCTTAATGAGAACCCACCCAAAGTCTTCTTCATTTTCAGTGCAGCATTTTTATTTCTAACATTTCCCTTTGTTTCTTTCTTAGAGTTTCTTTCTCTCTCCTTCCATCTCTCTCTTGCACATTTTGTCTCATTTGCATTGGATCACTTAGCACGATCGTCATGGTCATATTAAATTTCTTACCTGACAATTCCTGTATCTTTATTATGTCTAAGTCTGTTCTGATGATTGTTTTGATGCTTCATACTGTATATTTCGTTGCTTGTTGGCATGCCTTGTGATTCTTTGTTGAAACCCGGACACGTTGCTTCAGGTAATAGAAACTGGTAAAAATCGGTCTTACTCTGAGGACTTAGGGTCATCTGGATGTGGGTCAGACTATGTTTAAAGTTTGCCGTAGCTATAGATAGCAGAGGTATCATAGTCCTCTAGTGACCTGTTTCTGTCTCTGCTCTTGACATTGGTCTTGTTTAAGCACTGCTTGGAGATAGTCAGTGTCTGCAGCTCTCTCAGCTGTAATCACTGATGTTATGTGGAAGCCCTGCTGGTAGTACTCAAAGGAGTGGGTGGAGAAGGTTTGTATCACCTTTTAATAAAGTTTCAGTGTTTTTCTCAGCATGTATTTTGAGGCTATGCCCATCAAATATGTATAGCTTTTTGTTTCCTCTTGCCCCATTCTCTCTTCTCCGAAGCCCTGACCTTCTACTAACTACTTGCTCCCTCCTCTGGTAGGTGAGTGAGAAAGGCCACAGGGAGCTGGAGCCAGTTAGCTCCCTTCTCAGCTGGGACAAGGCTCCAGCAAAGGCTTCTACTCCAGAGGGTAAGCCTTTGTCTCGAGGAAGACTTTGGCATGTTTCACAATGATTATTCTTTCTCAGCCCCTGCCAGACTTTTTAGGTCTTTCTTAGATCTTCATTTTCAGAACTTAGTGAGATTCTTGGAAGAAAAGACCAGGCTGGTGTGGGAGCCCCTTAGGACTGTGGCCTTGACAACTTTCTCACTCTCACATTAGTCTGCTTTCAGTCTCCAAAAATTTATCAAAATTAATATTGAGTGTTTTGATCAGTCTAAGGTTCCAATTAGGAAATCCTAGCTGTACCTGGCTGGATGTGTCTGTCTCTCCAGATTTCAGGCTGATTACTTGTTTTGCAACTTTAATTTTCCAATAGGTCTGAAAAAGTCACTGATTTTCAGTTTCTCTGGTTTTTTTCTTGATGTAAGAACAGGGATGATGATTTCCAAGTATTTTACATATCACATCGATAACCAGAAATCATTAAAGCCATGATTATTCTTCCTAGATGTTAATAAATATTCACTGGTACCTTTGTTGTCTCTGAAGAAAGGAAATAAACGTTAATCTAGGCTGTATTATTGTGGTGAAGGACATCAGGAAGCAGATGAGAGAAACATGACCTGTGCATTAAAGTGGAAAAGATAAAAATAACTAAAAACACAGAAAACTTTATTCTTTGTACTGATACACTTAGAATCTTAGGAAAATTGTTTTTACATTATTTCTGATTTCCTTTCAAAGAAAGTTTTAGATTATGGGTATGAGGTCATTTAATGACTTGGGTCGGTAAAGGATGCTTCAAGGTCAGAATGGAAATAGTTTGAAGTTTTGCAATATTCTACATTAGCAATTGGGTTAAAAGGGAGTTACAGTGAGTCTTTTTGTTCTTCATTATATGTAACTGTATACACATGAAATAGTAGAAACATAGAAAAATAATCAACCTTACCATTTCAAATTATTATATAGAACAGTTTTGGCAACGTGTAGTTCCAGGACTAGCCGGGTCAGCCTTGCTTGGAAAAAGTGTGAGATGCAGGTTTTAGGCGCCAAGCTAGACTTACTGAGTCAGAAATTGGGAGGGTGGTGCCAAGGACTCTTCATTTTAACCAGCCTCCAGGTGATTCTGATGCCATCTTGACTTTAAAAACCACCAATCTATCCCAGTTATATTTTGCGAATTAAATTGTCTGTTAGCTTTGTATTGTACCTCTTGTTTAAAAAAGTGTTACTCAATTAGTCATTATTAATAATTCTATTACTCTAGAGATGCTTTCAAGCAGTCACAATATGAGCTCCTAAAATCATGCAAAAGTTTGAATGTGTGAAAATAGAATGGCAGATTTTGTATTTTTAAGTGTTCCTGGGATGGGAAGAACAAATTCCATTTTGACTAACAAAATGTTTTAAATTAAAATATTTGAACTTTAATCATTATTTTTAAGCTTTTTATTTTAAAATAATGTCATATTTGCAAAATAGTACAAAGCATTCTAATGGACACTTCATTTAGCTCTTCTAGATTAATATTTTAAATAACCATAGTGTAATTCTCATAACCAGAAAAGTGAAAATGCTATTAAATAACCTATAGACATTTAAATCCCACTCATTATCCCATTGATGGCCTTTTTATAAAGATCTAACCTAGGATTGTACATTGCATTTAGTTACCACATCACCTTAACCACTTCTCATTCTGGACAATGCTTTGTGTGTTTGATTTTCTTAACCTTGACACTTTTGCTGAGTGCCAGCTGACCAGTTATGTGGTGGTATTTAACTTTGTCTAACACTTTCTCGTGTTTAAATTTAATTTATGCATTTTTGAAAATAAAAGCATTGAAATGATGTGTCCTCCTTCAGGGAAGTACTATTAATATACTGTATTATTAATTACTAGTGCTGTTAATTTTGATGACTTGGTTGCAGTGCTTATCGGCCAGATTTCTCAACTGTAAAATTAGTATGTTTTCTTTTATAATTAATAAATATGTTATGGGAAAAATGCTTTGAAATTATAAAAATATTCTCCTTCTCATGGTATTTTTCCATTCATTTTAAAATCCATTGATGATTCTTGCCTACAAGGAGTATGACTGCAATATTCATGAAATGGTGATTTTTTTTAGAAAGATAACACAATGTTTCTTACTCATTTGTGAATTAGAATTCTAATATAATGGACAAATTTTCTTTCCTCCCCTTTAAATGGTTATTCAATTACATACTTGCACTAATGGAAACCCATAGAAGTTTATTTGATTCTTTAGGTTATAGTTCATCACTGTCATTTATTCAATTACTCACATTATCTCAGATATAGCTACTGGGTACCACAGATTAGCTACAGTACCTTTCAACATGCCCTCGTCATTTTCTGAGTACTGCTTTACTTTTGATACCAAAAGTTATTCCAGGCTCGTTTTGTATTTTCTCTATTGTAACCTTAGAATCTGCCATTTCTAACAAAACAAAACAAAACCCAACCAAAACAAGATCCAGGTTTATTTCATTAAAGAATGACATTTAGAAACCAAAACCTGGGCATTAGGTCTGTGCACCACTACTAGACTCCAGCTTCTAGGTGCTCTCAGTGAAGAGGGCTGGGAAACAGATGTATACTGAGTTATGTGCATCTGTGTCTCTCTGTGTCTCTTGATCTATCTGTAATCATAACTTTATACTGACACCTCCACTTCTAACTCACTATCACGTGGTTCATTCTAACTTAACACTCCCTTTAATTTCTTATTACTTTCTATGGGAACAAAAGAGTCTGGCTCTCATTATCTCTATTTTCTTCAGTTCCAGGACACACATAAAAAGGTTTCAGAATTGCCACCCCATACTTCTTTGAAAAATAAGTTATAGCCTAAAGTACTATAAAGTTTTTACCGTTTTCCATTTGGACCATTTATATATTTCTAAAATTTTGTATTATTTAATGTTATTGTTTAACTCATAGTTAAGCATATCTCAAAAAGCATCCAACCACATCTAAACTTTTCCACTTTTTACACCTAATTTGTTTCAATTACATTGAAAAGCGTGCCCCATGCTTCTGGTATTTTTTAAAGCTTTCTTTATTTTTCTATTCTTTCCCTCTAATTTTATTTTGAAAACAGAATAAAGTTACAAGCTCCACAAGGGCAGGGGATTCATCTATTTGCTTCCATTGTTTATTTGTTTTTGAATTTTCCTTTTTCTGCTACAGCACTAGTACTGGGGCAGAACTTGGCGTTAAGCAACATTAAGCAACTCAAAAATTTCAAATAATTATACAAACACTTACACAGTAATGATAATTCTGCCACAAATTAAGTTATTGGTGGATAAACAATCACCTTTAGGGGACAGTCTAAAATATCTGTACATCGGCTAAAGTACAAATGTCCAAATTTAGCCTAGGTAAGAAAGGTTAGGGATGTCACTATGTGATGCACACAACTTGATTGATGGAAATCTAGGTGTACCTATATAAAAAATGCTTTAAGGAAAACATACAAACCTACTAAGTGCTCCTCTGGGATCATAAAATGAACTTTTTTTCCCATTCTCTTTGAAATAAAAAAATTGGTTCATAAGTAAGGTGACAAGACATCTCGTTTTTGGCGGGACAGTCCCAATTTTTAACAATTTGTCCCATGTCCCACAGTGTTTTTTAAAAGTCCCAATTTTTGGAAAGAATGCATGACAAGCTAGGGAACAGTGGGAGAATGGGAAGGGAATATACCATTTTCAGCTGCTGAAAAGGTTAATGAACTCCATTTGGGGATGAAGAGGTTAATGTAACTTCATTTGGAAATGAAAAGGCTAATGTAAACTCCCTACTCCCCTCCTGGGCAAGGAAGGAGACTGGTTCCCTCCCTTGCTTCTAGGCAAGGACAATTAGCTCAGATGGAGCCAAACTGTCTGGATCAAACAAGCAGCCCCCCCCTCCCCAGAGTAAGGTGACCAGACGTCTCACATTTGGCGGGACAGTCCCAATTTTTAACAATTTGTCCTGCGTCCTGCAGCGTTTTAAAGAAAACCCAATTTTTGGAAAGAATGCATGACAAGCTAGGGAACACAGGAGAACAGGAAGGGAATATATGGTTTTCTGCTGCCATATGGCTATTTCACCAGGATATGCGTTTTATATTATTTTTGTTAATTTTATAATGTTAAACTTTAATAATAACAAATAATTGTTGAGAACTGATTATTGAGAACTGCTTATCAAAGTTTGCATTGTTGTCAGGCCCCGTCCCCCCATGGTGTCTGGCTTTACCAAGGTTAAAATCTGATCACTTTATTCATAAGAGATCTTTGTTGTTAGACAAAAGCAGACAGGAGCCGAGTAGTAGAAAGGCAGAAAATGAGATGCAAGTTGCTGATGCTGCAGGTATAGTTTTAAGGGTGCCTCATCAATGAAGGAAAGCTTGAGGACTCTAATCTTGATTGAGTTTGACCGCCAAGGCCATGTTGAACCATAGAGCAGCATGTGGGTGCTATTTTGTCTCTTCTTAAAGAAATGAGAACATTGAGATGAAGGCTTTCTTAGTGTTACAAAGCTATTCAGACTCTAGAGTCCATGGTTTTTCCTCTCCTTAAACCACACTGTGGCCCCTAAATTCTTAATAATATTAACTATTAGATTTGAAAGAGTGCCTAAAACTGTCCTTATGTCATGCTTAAAAAAAAACTTCAAGAAAACCATACTAGTAGCTGGTTTAAGATATAGATTTGTTGTTTTAAGTTAGTTGATCTCTTGCAAATTAAAATATAATTCTAATTAAATGTTTCTTAAGAGTTAAAGACCAATTGACAGTTTAGATTTAAAGTAGAAAATAACTAGAAATTTATTATTATTGGTCCTTTATTATTTATTCTTAATGCTTTTGACTCAACTAAGTTTTTGGATTTGATTAATGTTATTTTCCATGTATGATAAACCTAATCAAAAATGCTGTGACACGTATACTGTATGTTATTATGTAGTTATAACCTATTCCAATAAACTAGAGTCTCAGTTATGGAAGTTTTAACTAATATTATGTAAAAGGGTAAGTTTACATGCTGGGTTTTGGCAATTTTCTTTTTTTAAGGAAACAGCAAATGATCAAAAACGATAAGATGAATTTTAATTTTTCATCATTTACCAATAACTTAAAAATAAAATTATATTTGCCTATTATATGCTTTAAGAGTTTAGGAGTGTGTGTCTGTGCGTGTGTCTATATTTACATATATATTTGTTGTTGTTGTTGTTAGAGACAGGGTCTCTCTCTGTCTCTCTCTGTCACCCAGGCTGGAGTCCAGTGACTTGATCCTGTCTTACAACACACAACCTCCAACTCCTGGGCTTTTGTGGACCTCCCACTTCAGCCTCTCATCCTCCTAAGTAGCTAGGACTACAAGCATGTGCTATCATGACCAGATAATTTTTTTTTTCCTTTTTTGTAGAGATGAAGTTTAGCCATGTTGCCCAAGCTAGTCTTGAACTCCTAGCCTCAAACAATTTTCCCACTTTAGCCTCCCAAAGCACTGGGATTAATAGACTTGAGTTACCACATCTAGCTTATACATCTTAAACATTAAGAAAAAACTCTTCAAAGTAGCAAAAAACTAAAAAGTTTAGATTAAAAAATTAATCCCTACGTTATATCCAGTGTTTAAACAATTTTTCACATCTTACTGCATGTGCATGTGTTTATATGTAAGTATATACGTACAGGCTTATGTATGTGGATATACACACACACCCACAGACACACGTATACAGGGTGCACATGAGTTTGTGTGCAGTTTACTATGTTAAACTCTTTTAAATGGCACGTAACCTTTATGTCCACACTGTATATCTGAGTCATTGAAAGTGAGCTTCAGGGATTGTGATATTTTACATTAAATATTTCTGAATGTTTGACTTAAGAATAACTTGTTTCTACATTATTGCAACATTATGATGGTTAATTTTATGTAGTAATTTGTCTGGACACAGTGCCATGATATTTGGCCAAACATTATTCTGGATGGTTCTGTGAATGTGTTTTTTGATCATATTTACATTTAAATCAGTGGACTTGGAGTAAAGCAGATTGCCCATCATCATGCAAGTGAGCCTCATTCAACCAGTTGAATTCCTGACTAGAACAAAAGGCTGACTTTGCCCAAATAAGAGGAAGTTCTGCCAGCAGATGGCCTTTGACTTGCACTCAATATTAGTTTCTCTCTTGGTTTACCACCAGACTACTATTGAACTTGACCTGAAATTATATCCTGAGTCTCCTGCCTGCCAACATCTCCCATCAGACTCCCAACACTTCTGCAATCACAAAAACCAATTCTTTATGAGACACACACTCACACAGTCTCACATTTTATTATTCTAATTCTTCTGTAGAACTATGACTAATACATCATCATCATATTTTTAAAATTTACAATACAGGTTTGAGCATCCCTAATCCAAAAATCTATAATTCAAAGTGCTTCAAAATCCAAAAATCCAAAACTTTTTCTTAATGCTGACATATTATTACAAGTAGAAAATTCCACACTTGAGAGGTCAAAATGCAAATGCACAGGTCATTCAGTGTCCTTAATGGAAAAAGAAAAACAAAACCCTCCTTGCCCCCATACCTGTGATACACCTTTTCTGTTCATGCCCAGCATCTCCCATGAAAACATGTGCACAAAGTGAAATAAAATACCACATATGCAGGTTAAACGTACAAACAGCAGGTCCCCAGGCTGCCCCACATGAGACCAAGACCTGTGTGCATTATTCATTGTGGTTTTCTTGTTTATTCTCAGCTCTGCAGAGTAAAGATATTGTTGAAAATGTCAGAAAGGCCTGGGGATTCCCTTATGGATAACAGTAATAAAAACAGAAAGCATCTATGTTTATCTGTAACACAGGGAGTCAAGCTGTTGTAGAAACTAGACAGAAACATCTTGCAGAAGAGCATGGTATTAGAATGACCACCACATAGGACTTGAAAAAACAAAAGGATAAATTATTAAAGCACTGTGCTGAAAGTGAAAAGAAGTTAATGAAAAATAAAAGAACACTGCATAAAGCTTAAAAAAAAAAGGTCTCAATTATGTTTGAAAAAAGTGCATTCATTACTTTGATGGTGAACACACACCACTTAATGGGATGCCGATGATGAAACAAGTGAATATCTACAGAAATGAACTGAACATTGAAAGGGACTATTAATACTCAATAGGCTGGTGGCATAAATCTAAGATAAGATGTGGCATTGCCATTTTTATCATTTATTGCATAGCAGCAAGCAAATTCATTTACAAGTTAATGGATGTCACTGATGTAGAAAATATGACGTCAGAAAAAATGAACAGTGTGGATGAAACCTCGCTGTCTTGGAGTTGTTTCCCCAGAGAAACACTAACTATAGCCAATAAAACAGCCTCTCCAGAAATTAAGGATGCCAAGGACAGAATACCTGCCCTGGGGCATGCTAATGCAGTAGGCATGCCTTAGTGTACACTTGCTGGGATCGGTGTAGGCTTGCATCCTCACTGTTTGCACATTCATCATTATGCCAACAAAAAGGTGTGGATCACCAGGGACGTTTTCTGATTGGTTTCACAAATATTTTGTACCAGAAGCCCATGCTAATTGCAGGAAAGCTGGATTGAAAGGCAACTATAAGATGTTATTCCTTGATAATGGCTCTGTTCGTCTCCCCACTAAAATGTTACCAAAATGATGCTTTTACTATGTACTTCCCACTAAACATGGATTCATTAATTCAGCCATGTGCTCAGAGAACGCTCAGATCAATGATGAACAAATATAAAAACACTGTCTTGAACAGCATGCTAGCAACAGTGAGTAAAGGCCCGGGTGTGGGAGGTTTTCTAAAGGAGTTTAGCATGAAGGATGCCAGATATGCTGTCACCATCTCTTGGAATAGAATGACTAGAGATCTAGTTGTTTGTGCCAGGCTCAACCTCTGCCTTGTGAGGATGCTCCATAGTGGTGATGAAAATGGTTACATATGTCCTGTGAAAACAACGATCCCTTGCAGATACACAAAAATGCACCTTCAGAGTTGATCTGTAGGCAGGAGGAAGTGTTTAATGTCAATGGTGAGACTCGGGTTCTTTCATTGAAGGATGGTGAAACAGTCAAGTGGTTTTGAGTCAAGGTGATAGTGATGATGACAGTGAAGATGACATTGTGGACATGGCAGGAAAACTGCCTGTAGACCCCATGGCGAGAATGTGTGGTGGGCTGAATGAAGGCTAGAACAGTGAGTGTTCATAACAGGATGAAAAGTCTGTCAGTCTATACAGTGAAAGAGAAACTTCTAGGACAAAATTCATGTCTGAATTAAGCCCATAGTTCTCAAGGAAACGTTTTTCAGAGCCATTCAGAAGCACGCCTCCTCATCCCTAGAAGACCTACTTCATGATCCCAAACTGCTTCCAATGTTTCTTTTCACCTAAAAAATAAATTAGCGTGCAGTACCTTTTAATCCAAACACAGCATTATAAGTGGAGAGTGAAATCCACTGGTTTGTCATTGCTGCCATTTAACAGCTACTATAGGTATTCTGGTGATGCCACTGTGCAGCTTAGCCTCCCTCAACATGTTATCTTTTTTACTTTATTAATAGCGTGCATTTTTTACTGTTTAGTGCTTATGGGAGAATAAATGTAATAATGCAATGATTGCTTATCAGGAGCGTATAAATTTAGAGTCAGGCATGATGTTGGCACCAAACCACCACAAATAGTCTACATGGGGGGCTGAGATAGTGACACCTATGCTTTCTGATAGTTCAAAGCACATAAACTCTGTTTCATGCACATGATTAAAGTATTGTAATGAATTACCTTTAGGCTATGTGGATAAGATATATATGAAACATAAATGAATTTTTCGTTTAAATTTGAGTCCTATCTCCCAAGTTATTTCATTTTGCATATGCAAATAGTTCAATAAACAGAAAAAAATTAAAGTCTGATGTACGTCCAGTCTAAGCATTTTGGATAACAGACATTCAACCTGTAATTCTAAACTATAATTGAACCAGTGCATTCTAAAATTTCCTTAATTTTCTCCAAAATATACTTTTAGCCTTTTTTTGGAACTTTGATTCAATCAAAGTTCACACTTCCCACTTTTCTTCTTCCTGTGCACTTGACATTTGGAAGAAACTCAGCCAGTGTAATTGTATAAGGTCTTACAATCTGGATATGTTATTTCCGTTATGGAGTCATTGCTCTTGTTTTTCTAACCCCACAGGTGCCCTATCATCAGGAAGGAAGATGTATAGGCTTGATTTTATCCAGGGATAGCACTTTGGGCAAGAATATTTAGCAGGTCCTGAGCTGTTTCATCCTGAGACGCACAATGTCACGTGGTCTACTATCAGTGACACTGCTTTTTATCCCATGGAAGAGATGGTGATTGCCACATCTCTCCATTGTATAGGTATTTTTTATTTCTTCTTTTTGCAAGTAGCAAGTGCTCTTTGTTCTCGGTGAATATCCTATTCCTCACCATCTCCTCTTACGATTTTAGCTTCTAAATGATGATCCTTTTCTGTAAAATCTTACTCAAGTTTACAAAGTAATCATTTTCTTATCCTCTCATTGCTGGTCTTCAATTATGGATGACGTTTTTTAAACTTCTGAGCCTTGCTTGTTTGTTTATTTTTATGGAGCTTTGTCTTATTAACACTGAGATGAACTGCTTCCTAAAGAATTGTGGCAAATGTTCCAGCTTCCCTTTAATTGCTAATTTTGAGGAAAAGAAGTTAGTGTAGTAATTTCCTCACTGTAGCAGGTCTATCACTGTCTGATGGAAAGCAATCAAAATTACTGTTTCAGGGACACTTCGAAAAGAAAGGTTGAAAAAGAAACCACAACATTGAGCCTGGGATCCTGAAAGACAGTGCATTCTGTGGTTGAATTAGAAAGGGAAATAAAAAAGAAAAAGCAGAAAAACATGATAGAATATTTGCCTAGTTTGGCCATGAATCTGTATAGCACCAGAAAGAAAAAGAAATTTTACCCTTGAAATTTCCCAAGGATAAGCATAACTTTACTGGACACTGGAAAAGAAATTAACATTACTTATCTGGTCCATAAATTCCACAAGTCAAATATCAAATACTCCTAGCCAACATTCATCTGCAGAAATCAGAACAAGTCTTCTCTGAAGAAAGAGTTTTCATATGAGCAAAAGTGGCTACCAACAGAGAAAAAGAGAGAGAGAAAAAAAAAACCCTAAAGCCTGCAGAATAATGCCTCAAGGATTACAAATGTTAATATTATCAGATATTGTCAGGGAAAGAGTATAAACAAATAGGCTTACAGAAAAATGCAGGCAACATGTAATGCAGAATAAGAAATTCTTTAAAAAAATGACTAGGCAGTGTAAACTTTAACCATACATATATATATATATTTTTTTAAAGTGACCAGGAAGATTTTTCAAAATTTCAAAATAAAATTTTTAGAAATGAAAAACATAATCATCAAAATGAGAAACTCAGTAGACAGATTAAAAAATTATTGTTGACCACTGGCTAAGAAAAGCATTCACTATAAGAAGAAATTGAGTTCTTCGCACAAACTCACTCACACAAAGTGACTTTAAAAAGTCACACACACAAAGTTACAGAAAAATGAAAATATGAAATAGAAGTTAAAAATATTGAGGATAAAGCAAAAAAAAGTCACCTGTATCTATTCATAGTTCCTGCAGGAGAACAGGGAGAATGGATAAAAGGTAATATTCAAAGTAATAATGTTTGAGAATTTTCCAGAACTGATAGAGACACCAGTTCTGAGACCAGAAGAGCCCAGTAATTTCCCAACAACAGGATTACCAAAAAGAAATGCACACGTGGACATAATGCAGGCTCCAGAGGAGAACTGAAGATCAATGAAGAGAAAGTGAAGACTCTAAGAGCAATCAGAGAGAAAAGACTTTCTGTGTGCGAAGCAACAGCAGAACAGCTGATTCTCCAAAGCAAAAATAGAAGCCAGAAGATAGCAGAATGGATTATTTTCAAAGGAGAGAAATTAGATGCCAGATAGAATTTTATGTCCACTCAAGCTATCATTTGGGTATGAGGGCAATATACAGACAAATTTAGCAAATAACAACAGCAAAAATAAGGTTGAAATAGAGATTAAATTCAAACCAAAACAAACAAACTGAAAACTTTACTAAGGGAATGGTGAACGAATATACTTTAGGAATAAGTAAACATGGATTCAGATGGAAGACCTGGGATACAAGAAGATGTGGTTATTAAAGATGGCAAAATTACACAAAAACTTCCCCTGAGGGGAAAGGAAAGGATAAAATTAAATTCTGATTTAAAAAATTACATCAAAAGTAGGCTACATGACTAGAATTAAAGTTGAAGAATATTTGTGTATAATTATAAAGGTCCCAATCACCAATAATATGTAAAATTCTAAACTTTACTCATTAACTTCTGAATATTTTAAGCAGAAATTGGCAAAACTACATGGTAAAATTGACAAATATACCAAACCATCATAGCAGGGCACTTTAATAGTGTTTTATCAATAATTGATACATCAAGCACACAAAAGATTAATGAGAATGTGTAAGATTTAAATATCACAATTAACAAGCATTTTCCATAGAAAAAAAAAAGAGCATCCCAAATAGAGAATATATATCCTTTCAAGCAAATAGACCATGTACAAAGTGGATCACTAATAGACCACAAAATTAGTAAATGTACATTTTGAAACATTATTATCGTAACAACTGTATATATTTTCTGGACTACAATTAAGCTAGAAATCAGTTTTAAAAACGTATTTTAATTACTCATCCATTTGAAATCTTTAAAAATTCTATTAAGTAATTCAAGTCCTAGAAGAAATTCTAAAATAAATCAAAAAATTATGTGGAAACAGTGACTATAATATTACTGTACACCAAAAGTATGGAATTCAGTAAAGCATTACTTTGAGGAATGCTAGCGGATTTGACATTCCTATACTTGAAGAGAAGAAAAGCTGGAACTTAATCAGATAATATTCTAATTTAAGAAGGTGGAAAAAATAAACTCAGAGAAAATCTAGAATAAACTTAAAGATAGAAGAAAAAGAAAATAAGAAAGATAATTCTAAAATTAATGAAAAATAAAAACAGCGATATTTCCTTTCCAATAGTGGTTCATGGAAAAGACAAAAAATCTAATTATCCTCTGGTAGTTTATGAGTAACCAAGGAAAGGAACACACAGCAGAAATTTGAAATATATAAGAATTTGGAGTATTTTCATTATTAAGACAAATATCTATCAATGTACTTGGGTTCCTACACAATCTTGTGTGTCTTATTAGCATAGTTAACAATATTATTTCATGAAGGGATGCATGGATTTCAACAGACTACCACAAGGACTGCTGGGCCCAAAAAATTAATCAATGCTTGTAACTTAAATATTGAGTTAAAGAGTTTTAAGATCGTTCTCTCTTACTTAACCTAAAAGGCAAAGAAAATTAAACATTTTTTATAGTTTTTTTTAAAAAAATCTATTGCATAGACACATGAAAAGCAAAATGGGTAAAGAAATAGATAAACTGAGAGATGAATGAACAAACAAATAGAAGTAGAAACCTATAAAATCTTGGCCTATCAACTGCCAACATATTGGCAGTCTACATTAAGTCTATAATTACTAATACATCATAGATTTTTTTATTTTAATGATTGTAAAATTTTCATTCAAATGATTATATCTCACCCACTTTCACTATTTTCTCTTAGCAATAACTTGCCCTATTCTATATCATAGAATTACTGAATCTACTCATTAACATACTCTAGTTTATCAATATCTGTACACATTTTTTCTTTTAATGAATGAAAACCCATCATATCAGGGCTTTCAGTGGAAGACATCTAAATGCAAACAATTACCTAATACCTTTTCAGATCCACTGAAATATCTTTCAGTGAAAGTCACAATGTTTGTAAAAGAAGTGACCCAGCTATATACTAGAATGTTTTAGGGAGTTCAGTGAATATATAGGATCAGACTGAAGGAGAAAACATGAGGAAAGTTCAACTCTAAACTCAAAATTAAGGATCTGTCCTCCTCAGAAGAACTAAGGATTAACTCCAGAATTCGACCAGCAAAGGTAAAGAATAGGCATAGACCACTTCATTTAAATGCTTTGTGAATAATATTTCAATTAAATAAGTCAACTCAGAGCAAAAAAAAATTTGTTAAAGAGATCTTTGATCAGCTTAGGAGACAGGGCTACCAACCCAGTAGGAGCCCAAGAGGGAAGCTAAACACAGCCTAAGAAGGGATTCTGATATGCATAACAGATGCTGAGGTAAGAAAAGAAAAAGGAGAAGCAGGTCAACTCAGGAATGTTGTAGAGTATAACTTTTAATCTCAAGTAAATTCCTCTTACTTTGGTCTAATAATGCCAGTATCAAGTAAGCCAAACTGTTCCATTGTTCCATGCTCAGTAATCTACATACTGTCCAAATAAACAGAGCCTTCACCCTGTTTTAATGTTAGAAAAACATAAAGCCCCAACCTCTCTTAAATTATTCTAATCCTTCACTCAAGAGTAAGACCCCATTTTACTAAAAATAGAAAAAACTAGCTGGGCATGGTGGTGCATGCTGGTAGACCCAGCTACTCTGGAGACAAGAAGATCACTCAAGTCCAGGACTTCAAGCTTGCTATGAGCTATGAGTCTAGGGCACTATACAGGGTAACAGAGTGAGACTCTGTCTTATTAAATAAATACGTTAAAAGATAAATAGCAAAATTATTATGTAATTTCCATGTTACAGTTGAAAGAACTGAGAGTGATGAAATCAAATGGGCCAGGTATGGGGGCTCATGACTGTAATCCTATCAATTTGGGAGGCTGAAATGAGATAACTACTTGAGGCCAGCAGTTGGAGACCAGTATGAGCAACAGTGACATCCCTTCTTTACAAAAAAAAAAAAAGAAGAAGAAGAAGAAGGGTGTGTTTCCACATAATAGGCACAATGTAAGGGTACATGGCACACCTTCTGGGTGGGACACAACTAAAAGGAAACTCCTCCTAACAAATGCAAATTGTCCATGTGTCATTCCTTAGACTTGTAAATATGTTAAGGCTACATAATGAAGAGAGATTAAGCCTGCTAAGTAGCTGACTTTAAAATGAAGAGATTGTCCTGAATTATCTGGATGAGTCCAGTGAAGTAAAGGGCCCTTAAAGAAAGAAAATAAGGCAGAAGACGACTCAGCAGGAGATGTCAGTGCTGAAGAATGGCCAGAGGTGTTGGCTTGCTGGCTTTGAAGATGATGGGAGGGAGCCACAATCCAAGGAATCTGAGCAGCCTCTCGGAGTAAAAGGTGAGGAGACAAAGACTCTCCTAGAGGCTCCACAAGAGAACGCAGGCCTACCAACATCTTGATTTTAGCCCAGTGAAACTCATGTCAGGCCTTAATCATACAGAACTGCAAGATGAAGAGTTTGTGTTAAGTTGCTAAGTTTATGGTAAAATGTTACAGCAGCAAAAGAAAATTAATGCCTTATCAGTTTACAATAGCAAACACAATTATTGCTCAAATTACCTGAGGTCTGGCAAGTCAGCTATAACTCTAACAGGTTCTGCTCAGTTCTGCTTTCTGAATTTTCTCATTTTTGACCTGCTGTCCGGGACGTGCTCTTCTCAATTAAGGGTTGTCACAAGATAGCCAAAGCCAAACTAAGAAGCATGTTCTAAGATTTTGCTTAGATGTGGATGGCCACGTTGGCTCATATTCTATTGATCAAAGAAATTCCCATGACAGAATCAGAAGGAATGGGATAAAGAAGTGTATTTGGCAGAAAAGCAAGGGGACAGATAATTGGTTAATATATGCTGATAATATAATGGGTCATAGATACGGAGAACAATGTATCTGGGCTATGAGAAGTTAAATTTTCCTATTCATCCTTTCCAAAGACTAAATCTACCATCCCTAGGAAGAAGATCAATGTAAATGTGTTCAGGTGTCTATTGCTCCCCACAGTTCCCCCAAAGAAATGAAGTTTACTTGACCTAAAAAAAAAAAAAATGCAAAAGGTCACTGATTACACTTGTACTAGAGACTCAATTGTGTCCCCTTCAAATGCAGGTGCTGAATCCCTAACCCCCAATGTGATGAAATTTGGAGATGGAGCCTTTGGAAGCTAATTACAGTTAGAGTAGGCATGAGGTTGGGACTCTCAAGACAGGATTAATGCTCTTATACAAAGAGACCCCAGAGAACTTGCTCATATTTTCACTCTCTCCAACAGTAAGAAGTATGCCATCAGCAAACAAGGCATAGAACCCTCACCAGAACCCAGCCATGCTGCCATCCTGATATTGGACTTCCAGCCTCGCATACTGTTAGAAAATGCATATCTGCTTAATTCATCTAGTTTGTGGTACTTTGTTTTAGAAGCACAAGCAAACTAGGGCCACATGCTTTTGCCTCTCCAGCTTCTGACTGAGAGCAGGCCTCCATGAGGCCATTGTCCTACGCACACAGCCTTTCCCCTGCATCGTGCTCCCTGAGTGCACGCTCACACGACAGCCACTGTTCTAAATACTGGGGACAGAGCATTTTACTGCAGAGAAGAATGAAACACATGTGGTGGGACAGCTAGCGGGCTGATCCAAGGCAACATTGGAATAATATTGATGCCACCTTCATCAATCAGTGGAGGCTTCGTTTTATTGGTAGTGTCTCTTTCTTTCCCTGCTCTAATCTAAGGAACTGATGGCACATCATGTCTGTCTGTCCAGGAGTCCATGTCATTGCCCCACCCCAATGCCACTACCCGCTTGTCCCCACACAGTCCTCCTTCACTGACATTCTCTGCTAACCAATGTCTCACCTCTCTCTTTGGCTTTGTCATCCAAACCAGTCTGTCCTTTGTCAAGTGCGGCAGACTTTTATGAAGAATTATAAGCAATTTTTCATTGATTCTTCCTTCAGTCCCCTCCCCACTACAGCGCACACCCATCAGCATCCATTTCTGCCACCATGGGCTCCTTCAGGCCCAAACCTGTCTAACTAAAATCGCAAACGCATTTCCTGGGTGGCATACTACTTAACCTCCAGTGACTAGTGTTCACCTGGTGGACGCTCATTAGGCTTGGATTCTATTCTATTTGAGACAATATGCCAAGAAGGGGGGATAGAAAACAGAAGAAGATGCAATTTCTATCTCTGGGAAGCTCACATCCTTGGAGGGGAGACATCTACATAAGCAAATATGATACAAAGTGCTCAGTGCTGTGTGCTGGTCTGAGATGGTCTATCAAGGGTGAGACATGCCTCCCCTCACCCCACTCTGCCCTGTAACACAGGGGGCTAAGTGCTGCAGGCTGTGTGTCTCCAGACACTGTCAGCTGCCTTTCTGCTACACTCAGCCAAAGGAGATTATGGCTAAGATTGCAAGGCATTAAAAAACAAGTGAATAAATTAACAAATAAAAAACAAAGCATGGAGAAGTTAGTACCTTGCTAAGATGACACAATGTAGATGGCCAAGATGCAGTCTGAAACCTAAACTGATCAATTAACAGCCCTCTTCCCCACTATCTTACTTTGAACACAATTCTAAGATAACCCATTGCCTCTTAAATGTGTAAAGAAGTAAACTAGGGACAGATCCACGAAAAAAATTCTAAAGAAACATTCAGTGAAAAAATCTCAAAACATGGGGGAAGCAATGGAGAACCTGTCTGTGGGAGATTTCCTGTCCAGCACTAAAGTAGTGAACAAATGAGACAGAGGAAAGGAACTCAAGTGGTAGCCAGGATGGAAAAGATGGGAGAGGTTGGAATCAAGCTGCAGGTGGAAGGTTGTTATGAATTATCCAGGTGGAGGTGAAGGAAAGGGAAAAGAAAGAAGACAGACATTGCACAGAAGCTCTCGGGGGCCTTCCTAAAAGGTGGAGGATTCTCCCAGCTCCATGCTGCACACAGGTGGAGCCCGGGGGAGCAGATTCACAGACGCCTCCTTTCCCAACATTCTGCTCACCACTAAATCAATGGTGGAAATTGGGCTCAAGGCAGGAACTTTTCTGTGGGTGGCTCTGTGTTCCCAACAGCCCTCAATACACTCCATAAACCTGCAAAACAAAGCCAAGGCCCCCTGAGAGTTACAGAGCAACAGATAAGTCTTGTCTTTCAGGTTACATAGACATGAGTTGAGGAAAAGCTAAAAGAAAAAAAAAATGAGCAGAATAGTAAGTACTTCTCCATTTATATAATACCCACATTATTACGGTACCTTTGGTCTCAAAGCTTTGCTTTTATTTTCCTGTTTTGTTCTCCTAATCACTTTTTCTCTCCTCTTCATAGGATGTTTGAAATGGATATGACACACAGACAACAGAATGTGTAGCATGTAGTTCTGACTAATTAGCATGCAATTAAAAACAGGCAAGAAAGAAAAATACATAAGTACTACACAAAACATATCCTTGGGAGGTACAATGCTTGTACTTTTTTGAGGGTCATGTTATCAAGCTGAAAGAAAACCACTAGAAACACGGCAACATTCTATATATGCACAATTCCATAAATATATGAGAAGGTGAAATGTGTCTAAATATCAAGTTCTGGCTGGGCATTATTTCAGGGAAGAGGTTGGAGCGTCACAAAGCAAGCTTAAGCATTATGCTTTACCTCCTGACTGGGCACTTAAGCAGAGCAGACCAAATTCTGAAGAAGCTCTCTTCTCCCTCACCCAGAGGTGGTTCCCATAGAGACCACAGAGAAGGCACCAGAGTGGGCAGACACAGATGGTCATGCGCCTGTCCTGGCCGTTACATCCAGCCATAACTGCACCAAGCAGTCAAAGGGACTCTAGAAAAAGCTCCACGCATCCAGTTGTTTTTCAGCACTTACTATGGGCCGAATACTGTGCCAGGCATCAGGGACAAAAGGCATATAAACAAGTTAGGCTTAGTCCTAGCTCAGAGGTTCATGAGGATTAGAGAATTTCGGTTTGTAACTTGCTAGACGCAGCTCCTAAAGGTAGAGCCAAGGCCCACACCATCTTCTCACTGACCTTGAAAAGTCTATTCCCTCGACCCCTGCCTATGCTTTTTTTCTTCTCCTTTTCATCTCTGAAATTTTCTTTCCCATAAATTTCAGGGCAATAATTATGGGCCAGCTTTCCCGGGTGCCTAAGGAGTGTTTCCTTAACTATGCACGTGAGGGGCCCTGGAATTGTGTCAGGTTGCAATCATCTCTTGTTGATGGCAGTGTCGGGAAGGGTCTGCCAAGCCCTGCCTTGACTGAATTAATCAGCCCGAGGCTGTCCCAGGGAAGCCAGCAATCCTGTAGTGACTTTCCCCATACAGATGGCCCCTTAGTCAGCTCGGAGAACGCAGAGGGAAGTCTGGCTTGGCGTAACAGTAGCAGACCGGGTGGACAAAGGCCTGGGTGGACACAGATGCCCGGCAATTGTATGGAGTCTATTTCCTGTCATTTAAACCCGGTGTCATTTATTATTCAACTCAGAGTGTATTTTGGAGATTCAATTTGTGGGGTATATGACACACACAGTAAATTGTTATGTATTATCTCAACTCATTTGCTGGAGGACAGGTGTTCACATCACAAGAACCAACAGCCCCATCGACAGTAATTGGCGCCTTGGCTGGCAGTCGAAGCCTAGGGGGCAAGGACCAAACGTGCATGAAGAATGAACCAATAATCATTTCTACGTGTGGCGTGGTGTTTTACTTGAGGCTCTCAAAGCGCATTTTAGGCATTCATCCTCCCTCAGTACCACACGGCCCGGCCTGCTATTACTCTCCTGCTACGGCCAGGAGAACAAAAGCAGAGAGTGGCTGACTCAAGAGAGCAGAGAGGAACAATGGCAGAACAAACGGGAAAGAAAAACTCAGGAGGCCCCATCTCTCATTCTGTCTCCTTGGAATCTCCCCACATCCATTCCCCTCTCATTCATTATTTAATGTTTTAGCCAGGACATTATTAAGGATCCTAGACTAGTGAGTTCAGTTTTGTTCGGGTTAATTAATTTCAAAATGCTTGCAAGTCTGTGTGGTGAAGAAAATAGCACTCAACACAAATAATAGATCAAAAAATCCCCACCGCACATACACGCAGTGGCCATATGTTTCAGATGCACGTAGCATGCAAACAATGGTCTCAACAAGCCATTCAACATACTTTCAATACCACGTGTGGGGAAGTATGTCTATGCACACAAAGGCCGTCAATCTGGGTCAGATCTAAAGATTTGTAGGCAGTAAAGGTGCTCCAGAGCCAAGGTATTATCTTAACTACACAGCTAATGTCACTTCAGAATACCGTGCATGCTACATTCGCTTAAAAATATGAAATTAGAAAACCCTGTCCTTGTGGGGTTTGTTAATAATGAGCCGAGGAAAAATGGAACTTTTGCCCTGGAGCTCAGGTGAAAAAGATATAATTAAAAATACTACTCTGGAAAAAGTGATTTCTGCTTCCCAGATGGCTTTTGCTTTCCGCAAACTTACAAATAACACACAGAACAAAACTAACAGGTTCAATTAAGCTTCTTCGACTTGAAACAAATGCAGGTTTTAGCTACCACTTATTCAGCAATTCTAACATATAAATTGAATAGAGGGACCAATGTATTGATTGCCATCCCCTCTTTTCGGGGTCAGGTAGGTACACATGAAATATCAATTCAAAAGTCTTCTCACCTTTGGGAAACTAAATTTCATCAATAACATGAGAAATGTATATAGGGTCACTACCCACAACCACGTAGGTAGCACACAGTAAAACTCCAGGGTACCCCACCATACCCTAGCCTGAGAATGGGACCCTGGGCTTGAGAAGGCAGTGGCTATGCATTCTGACTATTTAAAAATGATAAAATGCCTTTTTTTATTTCCAATTTACCTAGTTAGCGGACTTGGTAAGGCTGGCCCTGACATAAAAGCGAAGAATAAACGTATCTAAAATTCTTCACAGAGGGACAGAGCTTTTATCTGGCACAAACACCAAAATGTAGTCAATGATCTCTAGCCGGAAAATGCTTTCCGATGTAATTCTCATTTTAATCTTAATTGAAAGTAGAAAGAAAGGAAAAGGGGATAGTATAGGGTGTTCAGAAAAGCATCACAATGTGTGTGTGGGGGGGGGGGAGTCCGGGGAAGTCCCAGAAAGTTAAAATAATTGATAGTAATAGAGGATCTAGAAAGAAATGACTCTATACAAGGGCTATGATTTTGCGACTCTCCTACTAGATCTTGGATTTCATCCTATTATAGGAGTAGTCATCTTATTTGATGATCTTCTTCCAAAAGTAGGTTCCACAACTGAGTAGTGTGAAACTCCACCTAGTGGGTGAGCCTCGTCTCTAGTTCTAGGACCAGATTGTTAAGGAACAAAAAGGAGTCAAACAAGGCAGTCAGTATCTCTACAGCCTCATACTCTGATAACTAAACCCTTGTGCTGTTGTGATGATAAAGTTCCCATCTGTATCTCATCTATAGTAGCAACCTACTGTGCATTTTCATGTCTCAGTCTCTCTCTTGAAAGTCAGAGATCTTTTCTTCGCTTCCTTGCCCTACAGCCCCGTCTGGACCTGCCTGGTTCCTGGACCATGACCTCTACCTGGTCACCATGGTCTCTGGTCACTGTGCATTCTGGCTTTATCTGCCCGTCTGTCCCTGCAGCTGTCCTGAAGGAAGCCAGCTCCCCACCACAAAGAAGGAGGAAAAATAGAGACGATAAAAGCAAGGACCAGGAAGGAATCAGTTTCTAGTCACCGTAATATTATCAGTATCAATAATAATCTTCCACCTGGTCTTCATCTCCATCCCACTTTTTGGTGCCTGTAACAAAGGTTATCACTAAATGTATTCTCTGACTACATGTGGCTTTATTGGTCCTTTATCCTTCTCCATCAACAGACACATTTATCTTCTATTCATTAATTCAGCTGGCAGAGATTCGTAAGCATATGTTCAGTGGAAGAAATTTAAATGATTGTGACCTCAAGAGAAAAAAAAAAACACCCTAGTCATTTAAAAGAATTTTAACATAGTTAATGTGCTAAATGCTTGATAGATCATGTGAAGACCAGACATGTCTTTATTCATTGTAAAACTAAGACACGTCAAATTAATTTTGATGGTATCTGTTTCCACTAAAAACAGAGGATTTTATGTGGTAAAATCTTTTAAGAGGCATACTGGTATGTGCTCTCACCTCCAGTATGCCCCTGGGGAGGCTATGCACCCATGCCGGGACCTAGTCCATCCTTTAAAGCCATTTTGAAACTCTTTGTGGAAGAGACAGACGTCAGAGCTGTCACCCTACATAGATTGACAATTAAGTTCATGAACTTGTCCTAGAAAAACTGCTATTTATCTCTTTGCTGAATATCACTACAGTCACCAGATGGTCAAGGGTAATACGTTTAAGGTAACTATAGAGATATTTAGCAATGAAGTATGTAGCAGTTTTCCTAGGATGAGTTTGTGAACTTAATCGTCCAACCTCATGTGTATGTGTGTGTGTGTGTGTAAATGTATACCTGCCTTAATCCTACTTTAACAGCTGCTAATTATTTCACTGAGGAATCAAAATTCAGTAAGAAACACTTTTTTGGTGAATGATTAGGTTATTTCCAACTTCTTGAATGTAAGAAATGTACCATTCCACACTTTTATAGTCATTTTCTCAAATCAAATTCTTATGAACATATTTATTATTCAAAGGATCTGAACATAGTTAAAGGTTCTGATGTATTTTCTCAAAATGTAATGTTTTTTTGCTTCCCTACAACATTTACTAAAGTCGGACATTAGGAAACCTTATAATCTTTGTTAATTTGAAAATTTAAAAATAATTTATTGTGGTTTCATTCATAATTCTTGGAGTATTATTTACATTATGCAACTTTCCATTTTTATTGGATGCTTGTTCTACTGTGAATTCCATTTTATGCCCTTTCCCCATTTTTCTTCAAGGATGTTTGCCTTTTCTTACTAATTCATATAACATCAATTTTTTTAAAGGATTATAACTCCATTTTCTAATACATTTTACAGATACTGTTCTCAATAATTCATCTGCCTCTCAACTGAGTTTTTTAAAATTTTGACATACATAGATCAATTCTTTATATATATACTGTGCAGTCAAATATGTTTTATTGTTATTTGTTATCCTTTTCTTTTTTTTTTTTTGGTTACCCAGGCAAGGCTCAAACTCACCCCCCTTGGTGTGTGGGGCCTGCACACTAACCATTGAGCTACAGCAGCTGGCTTGTGCAGTCAAATATGTCAGCTCATTCATTTCGTGGTCTTTAGTGTTTTCTATTTTGCTTAGAAAGCACTTTCTACCTTAAGAATATGAAAATATTTTACATTTTTTCTAATACTTTCATATCTTTTACATGTATATTTTAAATCCATCTAGAATTGAGCATACACATACAATGACAAGCAGAGATCTGAATTAACTGTTATATCAAATGAAGATCCACATTTGTCAAGACCATGTATTAAATAATCTATTTTCCTTGCATTTACATGGGACGTAACCGTTATTCATACATCTATATACTCATGGATATGTTATCACTACATTCTTTTAATTAGTTTTGCTTTATGGTACATTTATACATTCATAAGAAAACATACTAATTTTGAAATATAATAATTAGTTCATAATATACAAAAAAGAAAATCATAAAATGAACAAAAAGTTTTGCTTTATGGTACATTGATACATTCATAAGAAAACATACTAATTTTGAAATATAATAATTAGTTCATAATATACAGAAAAGAAAATCATAAAATGAACTAATGAAAACACAAAATTATATGGAGTCTCTATACTATTATATTTTCTTATAATTCCCTAAAATTTCCCCTATATCCTCAACATAGTCATATTTTCTCATTTTATCTCTTTCAATCAATCATAAGTCCATGATGGTAAAAGTGTACAGGACTTACATATAATAATCCACATTTTTGTCATTAAAATAGCATATAGTATATGAGATCAATCAATTGAGTTTGTGAAAAAGTGCTACGTACCTCATTGATGAATATCACTGTGCTCACTATTGGTATACTTTGATATACCTATTGATATTAATATGCTATTGATATGCCTGGATGTCAGCATGTAGCCCACTCTCAGAGCACTTTTTCTAGGATGAGTTTGTGAACTTACTTCCCAATAAGTGACCTCTTATTTCCCAATATTTGTCACGTGTTCACATTATTCATATCTTGAGTGAGTAAAGCATTCTAAATCTTGCAGAATTAGCTGGTGGACACATTTCTGAAATCAAAAAATATAAGGTACACTCCTAAAAAGAGTAGTATAGGCAATAAAGGCCAAGAGATTCGGAGGACAATTCAGCTTCTCATTTGTTGAGCTGATCTGAAGTCAGATTATTGGGGAAGATGTCACTTAGGTATTTGACTGAATTCTGAATCATGGATTAAACCTGTGTTGGTTAAATGGAGGTAAGTGGAGAAGGCCTCCCACTGGAACACAGAGGGTGTAGAACAGCTCCCTCTGGGCACAGCCCGGAAGGCTGATCATATCCATGAAGTCTGAAGAAATCAACTGGGTGAATCATGTGGATGATGGTAAAGAGAACATAAAAAGCATTTGACTATATAGGAATGGCCCAGATTATGAAGGGCCTTAAAAGCTAACCTAAGAAATTAATACTGTGTTTTATAGGCATTTATCTCTGAATGTTTTTCAGCGAGGAGTAAAATAATTAAAATTTTAGATTGAGCAGAGATGGTGTAGCCTATTCATTGGAGAGTACCTCTGAGATGTGAACATTTCTGGCTTTCGAAAAACAATTTGTAAGCTGCCAGTGAGTCAAGAGTTCACCAAACAGTCATATTTATATGTCATATATTTATTCAAAGCCCAAATGATTAATATTTCTGTACCAAAAATGAAAATCATCTGTGACTTAAAATACGAAATCAACTGGAAATGAATTATAAACTTAAGATTATATAAATTTTAGAAAATAAGATGTAGCAGAAATGTTTCTGTAATCTTTGGTGAGGTATGAATACACAAATCACAAAAAGAGCTATACAATAAAAAGTTGATAAAGTGAACATCAAAACTATATACTTATGCTCTCAAAATACAAGAAAGTAAAAAGACAAGTCATGGGTGGGGGTGAAATATTTGCAAAGCACATGTATGTTAAAGTGCTTTTTTAAAGCTGAATTTTATCCAGAATATTAAAGAAGCTAATTTTAAAATAAAAGATGAAAACTAAATTTTATCCAGCATATTAAAGAAATTTCACAACTCAACAAAATTAAGCAAAATATTTAAATGTAGATCCCCCAAGAGGAGTTATGGATAGCAAATATATGCACATGAAAACCCATTCACGGCTCGGCGCCTGTGGCTCAATCGGCTAAGGCGCCAGCCACGTACACCTAAGGTAGCGGGTTCGAATCCCCAGCCCGGGCCCGCCAAACAACAATGATGGCTGCAACCAAAAAATGGCCAGGCGTTGTGGTGGGCGCCTGTGGTCCCAGCTACTTGAGAGGCGGAGGTAGGAGACTTGCTTGAGCCCAGGAGTTGGAGGTTGCTATGAGCTGTGATGCCATGGCACTCTACCCAGGGGGATAGCTTGAGGCTCTTTCTCAAAAAAAAAAAAAAACCATTCACATTAATCATCAAGAAAATAAAAAATAAAATCATACACTGCCACACATCTATTAAAATTAATGAAGTTTAAAAACTGACAATATCAACTAGATCTCGTATCTTTCTAGTGTAGATGCAAAATGTCACAGCTACCTTGGAAAACAATGTGGCAATTTTTATAGAGACAAGTAAATGTACATTTGTCATGTCATTAAATAATTTTTCTCCTAGATATCCACACAACAAAACTAAAACATATATTCACACAAAAATTTGTGCCAAATATTTACAGTGGTCTTAGTCATTATCACCAAAATCTGAAAACGACCCAAATATCCATTTACTAGTGAACAGACAAGCAAATTACAACGTATACACCCAACACCATAAGTGAATCTTGAAATAATATGTCAAGGGAAGGAAGCCAGATGTAAATGGTTACGTTCTGCATGTTTACACGACATTCTGGAAAAGGCATACTCACAGCAAGAGAACCAAGTAGCATCCAGGGACTAGGGATAGGGAAAGGAAACTGATTTCAAAGGGGCACAGGGAACATTTTTAAATCAACTAAAATAGTCTGTATTTGATCACTGGTGACTGTATGACTGTTCATGCTTATCAAATTTCCAAAAGAATGAATTTTACTGTATTTAAATTATAGCTCAGTAAAACAGACTTCAAAAGTCAGATAAGGAAAACAAGTTCTACAAAGAAAAATACAACAAGGGTATTCTTGGAAAATAAACTTTAAACTGAAGGATGAGTAGAAATGAACCAAATGAAGGGTTGGAACAGAAATGCTTGAGGCAAGAGGAATAATTTGGACAAAAGCCCAGAGAAGGGGAGAAACTGATGTTAGAAGAAGTCACCTAGGGCCCAAGCAGTGGAGGCCTTGGAATAGAGGTAATTTTCATAAGAAACGTGGGAACATAAAGAGATGGGCATCAGATCATATAGGGTCTTATACACCCATGGGGTAACTGAGAGTGTATGCTAAATGCCGTGTGAAATATGTTAGTCCATTCAAGCTGTTATAACAAAATGCCATAGAAGGAATGGTTTATAAACAATCAACATTTATCACAGTGCTGGAGGCTGAGAAGTCCAAGTCCAGCATACTCAGTATCAGGAGAGGGCTGGTCCTAGCATGGTAAAAAGGTCAATCTCCCTAAGACCTCTGTTATAAGGGAATTAATTAACTCTGCCCTCATAATCTAATCACCCCTTAAAGGTCCCCAGGTCTTAATACCATTACTTTGGGGATTAGGTTTTAATATATGAATTTGGAAGGAACATATTCAGACTAGAACAGGAAGCCCTGACAGGTTTTAATTAGAGGAGTAATGGAATATGATGTGAATTTTTAAAATCACTCTGGATGCTTTGGTGAGAAGGACTGGTAAGGGTAAAAAAGGGCGTGGGAAGACAGATTCAGAGAGCATTGCAAAGAGAGATGATGGGAGCTCAGGCCATGGCGGTGCTTACGGAAACAGAAATAAGGGGCCACCTTTGGAGTCTATCTGGAATCTCACTTTCTCAACTATGAAAACGGAATTACTAACAAATCTGCATCGCCAGGCTGTTGAGAGGATAAAATACACATTATTAGTTTACATTTTTGTTGAACATATTATGAGTGCTCAATATGGTTAACTGTTATTTGAAAAGGTGAAAAGGAATAAAACACTGCAGCCCTCATTACTGCTTTCAGCTTTATCCAAGTTGCCACCAGCGCCACCCTCATAGGGATGTGTATACTCCCTGGGAGGCTCTGGGGACTTGCACGTCTCCTTATTTAACAAATTGAACTGTGTGTTTATCATATACCATTGTGGGCCCAGCCCTGCTCTTCCATGGTGATAACCCAAATGCTGATTCTTTTTCCCCAAGAGTGGATAACAATGCATAATCAAAACCATGCAAGAAACAGCCCCTCACTGGAAATAAGAACTTACAGACACCAAATGTTATCCAGGCAGTATTAAATTGACCTGGTATGGTTGGTTTGTTTTTTCCTGTCCTTGGAACGCTTGAGTATACTTTTCCAAAAGAGTGGCATGATAAAAACCTGTTTTCTTTGGTTACATGTGCTTACTTTTGGAGTAACATTAAACCTATTTTTAGCATTTTTTAATTTTACTTCTCCCATCAAAAAAAAAAAGTTATTATAATTATACGAATATAACTGACATGGGCCTGGCCAAGAAATAAAAATGCGAATGGTAAGAGGAAGATTAATATGAATTTGGAAAGAAGACTCAAGAAGACAGGGTGAACAATAGAATACAGAAGGTCATGAATATGGAAAAGCCAAAGACAGCTCTGGTTTCCATCCCTATTGGCCGGGGTGAAAAATCTGTCACCATTGACATAGACATAAAAGTCACACTGGGAATCTTTTTAGGGGATTCAAAATACATATAATGAATTCTCTTTAGAAATATGGACTTTGGGGAAACAATAAATTTCCCATTTGGAAGCTATTGGAAGGGGCCTTAGTCTCCTTGAGCACTCTACATGAGACAGCTGACATTCTGAGACTAGAGAGAACTCCTAGAGGAGGAGGTGAAGACCAGAAGTTGCTCAGCAACCAAGATAATTATGAGAAAGATAAGTTAAGCATCAGGCTAGTCAGAGGTTGGGTTATATACAAGGATTTAGACCAGCAGATTGGAGTAAGAAGACAGAAGTAGTACAAAGCCCTGCTCCTGTAGATTGCTGTTCAGTCTCATGTCTTAGGAGAATCTTAGATTGACTATGTAGACAACAAAACAAGAAATCACATGTAGAGGTATAAGATACCGAGTGGGAAGGTCCTAGTTAGTATCCTACTCAAATACACACAGGGACACCCACTACCCCAAGTTGCTCTCTAAACATGACTTTAGGTCTCTATTTGACAGCAATGAGCTCTAAAGGAAAGAAGTAACTTGGGTGGTGCCTGTGGCTCAAAGGAGTAGGGCACTGGCCCCATATGCCAGAGGTAACGGGTTCAAACCCAGCCCTGGCCAAAAACTGCAAAAAAAATAAAAGAAAAGAAAAATTAACTTAAGATGTTCTTTAAAAGGAAAAAGAATCCTTAGCCTCAAAGATTGTCTTTACTTTATGTTTTATGATTTGTATATAGTTTTCAGACTCAGACAATGAGAAAATGAAAGCAGTAGAGTTTGAAATCTTCACTTTTTTCTTTCTTTTTTTTTTTTTTTTTAGAGACAGTTTCACTTTGTCACCCCTCAGTAGAGAGGTGTGATGTCACAGCTCACAGCAACCCAGCTCTTGGGCTTAGGTGATTCTCTTGCCTCAGCCTCTGGAGTAGCTGGGACCACAGGAACACACCAAAACACCTGGCTATTTTTTGTGGCAGTTTGGCCAGGGCAGAGTTTGAACCCACCACCGTTGGTATATGGGGCCAGCATCCTACTCACTGAGCCACAGGCATCACCCAAAATCTTCACTCTTACTGATATCATTTCCATCAGTATATTTAACAGCAGTTATCATGAATTCCTTTTACTTCTGCCATTGCTTTTTTGGTTTTCAGTGCTGTTTGTAGCATCTCCTGATTTAGACTCATCTGTAAGTTTATTTAATGTGCTGTCTACTCCTTCTATAATTACAGATGTTGAATGAGAGAGAGTGTAAAGCTCACACACTCTCCCCTAATTTGGAATATTGCCATTTGTTATCATCTTGTTTCTTATTCTTCACCCAGGTTTTACCCCAAGTCCTTGAATCTTATCCAATATCAATTAATTTAACAAACATATTTCATGAGACATATGGTTCAGAATGTTACTCAAATCATGGTTTAGTATATGTTTATGTTCCTTTTTCATGGTACAAAAAGGTAATTACATTTTATAGATATGGTTAGTCTTTTAAAACATGCAAGCACTTGAAATTTTTAAACAATAATTTTTAAGATTAAAAATTATTATTTCATTTATATGCATTGTTTTTCTATTTTGTTTGTTTCATATTTGTAAGTTTTATTTAGTGAACAAAAACCATGTATTTATGAACTTTTTCATTGACTCATTTATTTGTCAATATGTATTTAATACCTCCCATGTTGAAGCCATGTCTCCTTTGCCTTTTATTTAGAATTATCTGAATTAAAAATATTAGCAAAGTTCTAATCAGAAAATTTCCCTATGAATATTTTCTCATACATTATTTTAAATATAAGGAATTATAATAGGCATGCCACTTTCTTTAGAAAGTAATCTTCTTCATTTTTATTATCATTCTAACTTGCCTTGATGAACTACTCTTATTTTTAATACCATTAAATTTTTACAAAGAACACTTTAAACATATCTTAAACCTAAGAACTTTTTCTGCATTAATTTTTTTAAAACTAAGTATGTTCAAAAATAAAATGTGTGAAATATTCAGAATATTTTATGTGTTCCATGAAAACTAAAAAATTTTAGGGTGAAAGGATGAAAATATATGTGGAAAAGTAAAAAATGAATACCATGGAAGATAATATGTATTTCATGGAACAATAATAATAATGACCTACTGAACTTTCAATATGCACCAGGAATCCTGCTAAGCCTGTCACATAAATTATCACATTTAATCTCCACATATTATTCTATAATATTGAAAACTGAGAGTCTGAGACATTAAATAATTTCTCTAAGATCATCTACTTCTAATAAGTAGAACCCAGAGTTCATTCTAGGTCTGTTTCATTTACAAAGCATGACTTCTTTACTGTTCTGCTACTTTTATTGTGAAGAAAGTAGCACTCATAATTCTATAGAAAAAAAATACGATCAGAGAGCTTGTAAGACTTAACATACCTGAAATTATTTATGTAACTGGGAAGGTTTAATTTATAAGTTGAGCAGAAAATGTAGCCTCTCCTCTTCATAGCCTTTGTCTCAAATCCTCTATATATGTCCAAAAATTCCTCAGGACTCTTCCTTGTATTCAAAAGACCAACTCAATTTGCTTTCACTTCATCTGTGGAAACAAAATTGAAATGCAGCCCTTCAGCTGAGGGACTCCTGAACCATTTCAATGATCTGGTTGCCTGGGGATGTGGTCCCACTGACTTGCTTTCGCCTTCACCAAAGATAGAACCCTGTGTCATAGCTCAAAAACAGACAATACAGCAAGACAAGGGTTTCACATATATGGGGCTGAGGCAGAGTCTCCTGCCCTGATGACTTCCATCATTGCTGATGCAGACTTCTTTTTTCCTAGTCCAGAGTGTTTCTTTAAAAGGAAAATAAAGATGACTTTCATTTCTTTATTATATTCATTTAAACATGCAGCATTCAATGCAAAATTGGCCCTGGTACCCAGTGTTATAGCTCCTTAGATCCACCCATCTAGATTTTCCCTAGAGCATTAGCCTCCCATTCTATAAGGACACCCGGTGAGAACAGGCCCTGGGCTACAGCTTCACACACCCAGATCTATCTTCTGATCTCCTTATCAGTGCTGCAAACAATTAAAGCTAATTGGAATAAGTTGGCTGCTAAGAGGGAAGTGAAAGGATTCCTGAGGAAAATTATAACATCATGCTGGAATTCACGATGATGAAGAGAAACAATATTGCTTATTCTAACTTGCTTTGATGAACTACTCTTATTTTTAATAGTATTAAATTTTTACAAAGAATGCTTTTAATATTTATTTTAAATAAATATTAAATTTATTTAATACTGCTTTAAATAAAGTTCTAAAGAAAAATATACACATATGGTCTCATGGCCAAAAAGAAAGAAACGAAAACCAATGAGGGATGAAAATCCATAAAATAAAATTCTGACATGAAGGACTCACTCAAATGCAAGGCAAACCAAACAAACCTACACGTCTAAGGAAAGCAGAGATTGCGCTAAGCACATGATATGAACTCTCATATCAAAAGAACAGGAACATGAGATGGAAAATGTTGGAAATAAAGTGAAGTAAAATTAAAAAGTTCTGGGGATTCTCTAAGAGTTCAGAAAGGCTGAAGCACAAAATGGCATGAGGCTTGGGGAAAATGAAACAGAAACAAAAATATACATATGTTTTTTTAAAAACCTTCGCGATATGACTTACACATGATAAGGTGTACACAAGTTAAATGCATACCTTGCTGACTTCTACCTACGTCTATAGCCAAGTCACCACACCCAAACCTAGACATAAAACTTTTTGAATACCCTGGTAACTCTATTACGCTTCCTGTTCAAGTTGACAATCCTCCAGAAGTAACCAGTAATCTTAATTATATCACCTTATGGTCATTGACCAGTCTTTTGAAATTTCAGGTAAATTAAATTACATAGCATATACTCTTCGGGGTTTTATTAGACATAGCACTACCATGTCTATAACTACCACCCACATTGTTGAGTGTCATAATGGTGATTTGCCATTGCTGTGAAATATCCCCTTTAAGTGACTATATCTCCACTTATTTAACCATTCTACTTAAGCTGAGTATCTACTAACAAATAGAACAAGCCATCTGGCCTATTCTCCTTCTTCCCTGCCAACCAGAGAACAGGACAGGATGATCACAATCAATATTCTAATACAGAAAAGTAGACAATTTCTCTGAACCAAACAGTAGTCTTTGGTTCAGAGAAATTCTGAAATCCTGGATTACAAAAGTTCCAAAGGCCTTGCATTCTCAGGATGGAACATGGAGCTTGACTAGACCCTAGTTTTAGTGTTGGAGGGTAAACTTGTCCATTTTTTTTTTTTTAGAGACAGAGTCTCATTTTATCTTCCTCCGTAGAGGGCAGAGGGCTGTGATGTCACAGTTCTTAGCAACCTCCAACTCCTGGGCTTAAGCGATTCTCTTGTCTCAGCCTCCTGGGTAGCTAGGACCACAAACACCCACCAGAACATCCAGCTATTTTGTTGTTGTTGTTGCAGTTTGTTTGGGGCTGGGTTTGAACCCACCACTGTCAGTATATAGGGACAGCGCCTTACCCACTGAGCCATAGGCACCTCCCACTGTCCATTGTTTTTCTATATCTCTTCCTTCTACTCTCTAGAAAGTCCTTCCTTTTTCTTCTTGGCTACATCTAAATAGACCACAGCTTCAAATACTAAGCAATTTTTCTCAGCCTGCTTTGTTCCCAGAGTGGACTGGGAGCCTCAGGTAAATTTCATGCTCACACAGTCACTATCAATTCCTACACAAGTTAGACTTTTTTGGCAATAACACTCTTTCAAAAACATCGCTTAATCTATATGATTTTTTTCCATGTCCCAGTACCCCAACAATTCTTTTCAAGAGCTGGCTCCTTCTAGCCTTAATTGGACATTTAATAGTCCATGTGCAAGCCAATTTTTTAGTCTCTTTACCCTGAGACATTTTGTCTAACTGAAAGGATTAGCTGGTTGCTGCCTTAATCAATATAAAATTTTTACCAAAGGGCATGACAGCCACACCCACACCTGTTAGAGATAAGAATAGTTTGTATCTTGTAGCAGTACAAAGCAAAGTCCCAGATTTTGTGACCAGTTCACATTCCCTTTCAACCCTATACATGTGACAAATTCTTTATACAGATCATATTTGTCCTTTAGATTACTTCAAACAACCAACCCAGTATTCGTTTTTCCAACCCTTTCCTAAAGCCTCAACCTTTTGCTATGTTATCTACTTCCTAAATTATGCTAGTGGATTGTCTTATCAAATGTATTTCTTCTAAATAATGTGAGTTTCTATCTTTCCAGCCTCTAAATACAGTCTTCTCACTAACTACTGCCAGATCCTGCAACCAAAGTCACAAAATTTAGGATTTTTGTTACGGTATCACCCTACTCCTAAATACCAATTTCTTTTCAAGAGAATAGGCTACAACATGCTGTAGTAATATGGAAGTCTAAATCGCAGTGACTTAGGAAAATGAATTTACAAGTCTTACTCATAGTGTACATCCACGGTCAGTCAGTCAGCTCCATATGTTCTTCATTCTGATTTCTAGGCCCCCAGCAAAAGAAGTCTCTTGCTGAGACATTGTGGTAAAGAGAAAATAAAACAAGGCAGAATCAAATGTTAGCACTTGGAGCTGTTCTTTGAAAGCAGCACATGGTGCTTTTGTTCATATTTCATTGGCCAAATCAAGTCATTATATCAGATGGATGGGGAAGAATGCTTTTTCCATGGGGAAGTACGAGTGTTTTGATCAAAAATTATAATCTACAGTAACAAACTTTCTGGTAATTGGAGCTGGATAGCAGTATAGTCAGCAATAAACTCAAGAGAAGCTGGGAAAATCTTTCCCATCATAGTAGATGTAGCTGCTATTTATTAAATACCTAAAAAGACCTTAGATCTTTGCCTTCACTTAATTTTCACCAAACCTAAAGCAATGATGGAAACTTTGTCTCAAAGAGGCACTTTACTCAAGATTACATGGCAGTTAAGTGGCAAAGCAGGAATTCATAGCCAGATCTGCCTGAACTCAAAGACCATGCTTTTTCCCTTGTGAAACACAGTGGTAGCTATGACATAGTGTCCCATGGCAGTCAATTGATGTCCTTTAACATTGGCTGCACTAAGGTGAGCAGACATCCTGCTTTTGGCGGGACAGTCCCGATTTTTAACAATTTGTCCTGTGTCCCGCAGCATTTTTAAAAAGTCCCGATTTTTGCAAAGAATGCATGACAAGCTAGGGAACGTGGGAGAACAGGAAGGGAATATACGGTTTCGGCTGCCGTGTGGCTATTTCACCAGGATATGAGTTTTATATTATTTTTATTAATTTTATAATGTTAAACTTTAATAATAACAAATAATTGTTGAGAACTAATTACCAAGAACTGCTTATCAAAGTTTGCATTGCTGTCAGGCCCCACCCCCCAGGCTCTGCCCCCAGGCCCCACCTTCCCCATCCCCCATCAATGGTGTCCCACTTTACCAATGTTAAAATCTGGTCACTTTATGCACTACCAAAATCAACACTAGATTAGAAGTTTAGATGAACTCGTTATTTCTGCTAGGATTCAACAAATGTGTATTTGAGAAGTAATATCATTTGTTAAATACTAAAATACTTCTGGTTGATAAATAGACAAACCAAAACTCCCCCACTCAGTAGCTCTTTCAGACATGGTTGAATACCCTCAGCACGGCATCCTTATTCAGCAATGAGAATGCATTCCGTCCCTTTAAGGTTTTCTGAGGACTCTGTTCACAAGCAGACTTTTGCAATCAGTCAGTTGCTGTTCCTCTCTGGTTGTTAAATATTTTGAATGCTACCCTACTCTGTTAATTCCCACTGTTGAGTCATAAGTGGGATAAGTAGAGAGTAAAAGTTTTTCTAAAATGAAAAATTAGTCAATTGGAACAGAAACTGTTCATCATAGTATTAAGATATGTTAACTATTAGATGTGAACTATAAAAGGATCTTTTTTTTTTAGGCTTAATCATGAAAATCATAATTTAAATGATTCAATTGCAGTGAATCAGATGAAGACAGAATGAGAACTCTGGGAAACTAGTTTTTGTTAGGCTTTTTCACAACCTATTTCATGTGATCATTGAAATTAAAGAAGGTGAAATTTAAATGTGCTATCACTAATAGATATTTAATAAGAATCAGGTCAATCAACTCCAAATACATTCATGTTGAAGGTGTGATACAGGAAACAGAAGAAATAAAATAAAAGGAAACCCCCATATATCAGCGATTTTTCAAGTGTGGTCACACATTAGATTCACCTGGGGAACTTGTCTAGACCACACCCCAGGGCAATTACATCAAGACTTTCAGTGATGGAACACAGGAACAGGAGGTTGTAAAGTTCCCCAGGTGATTCCAATGCACAGCCAAGGCTGAGGACAGCCACTCTATATCCTCCAAAATGCTACTAAGTCCTTCATTTGGAGATTATGATCCTTAATTTATGTCAACTACATTCTCCTACTTCTCAGGTGATCTGACACACATCTGCAAATAGTCCTTGGAAAATGAAGAGCAAATAAATAAGAAACTAAGATAAGCAACCATCCTGGTTTGCCCCAGACCTACAGCTTTTCAGGATATGCGACTTTCAATACTAAAACTCTATGTGACATAATCTTTTCAACCCTTTCTCTGAGGACAGCTTCCTTGGGCTCATTCTTGGGGTCTGGGGTCAGAAATCAACTCAACAGACCAGTGAAAGGAACTAACAAATTCTGTGTCCCTTTGTGAAAGAGCTTGCATTCCACAAGCATTTATGGAAACGGTGACACCCATGAAAACTCTAAACAATGAAATTTTCCCTCATCAGTAGTTTTATTTTGTTATTTTGTTGAAGCCTGAATTGCATGTGCATATGATAGCAGTTCAGCTTTTTTTATCCTTCTTATACCCTCAGGCACTCGGCCCACCATCCCCTGCTAGGCTAGAATTTAGCAAGCTTAGCCAAAATAGGGCAACTTCATCAGCACTAAAAAAAAAAATTGATTTAAGACCTTAAGAGTTAGACTGCTTGGGGGTAGTGGGGAGCTGCAAAATTGTTCTGTAACTTCATGGCTCTCGATTTGTTGTTTGTTTTTTAAACCAGTAACACCTAGCCTTCTAATATTGTGTCTCAGTACCGCAGTCAACAGTATTTACATATAACAACCTTTGCTTCTCAATTTGCATTAAGTGTGATGCAAGGTGTTTGCTGGCAATTGGGGGAATCACAGTGAATTGAGTCGTCTAGTATAGGATAGTTTAGATGCAGACAACTGCAGCACTGACATCAGCACTCCACCCCACTGAGGTTAACTCTTCTCAGAACAATAGTGAACAGCCACAGACAGCTGGTAGGTTGCCTTAAGCATGACACTACTTGAATTTTGATATGCTTTGAGACAAAGAAAATGAATGGAATTTAGTTTGCCTTCTCTCAATGCTTTGTATTGACGTGTATGAAGCCACCTGCATACCTACAGTATTTCTGAAGTCCCTGCGCTCTTAACTGTGGCACAGTGATGCCCTTGGGAAGAGCACAGGCAACTGACCTTAGAACTTGCCTTGCTCTTCTCTCACTTTCTCTACCGCCACTGCCTCAGTGCTATTCCTTCTGGTCTTTGCTGATCTGTTTCCCTTTCTGGGTTGACTTCATTTTTGTCTTTATTTCTTCCATCTGTTGTATCACCTTTCCTGGTACACCCAGCAACTCGGCTTTCAAAATCAAACTTGTTTCTTTCTGGTTTGGTGAACCGGCCTTATGTCAGACACAGTCTCTGGAGCCTCTTCACCCTCTTCAACAATGTTTTTGTTTTCCATGAGCTGTTTTTCCTACCAGTGTCTCTTTTTTGCGGCTTAGCCTTTTCCTATGCTTTCAACTTACATGAAGATTGGCTTGTAGATTTATGAGGCATTATGAGGGTTTTGCATATGGAACCTCTATGCATTCATGTTATTCAGACAATGATTTGCCCATCCAGCCAAAGACCAAATCTTATATTTGGAGAGAATATTCCAAAAGTAAATAATTCCTCCCAAATAAAAATAATCGTGGACATGGTAAGGATAATTGGCATTTGGTTACACTTAGGTTTTTTTTTTTCCTATTGAATGCATGTGGATGCATTCATTAAACACTGCTCCATATCAGACACTAGGTTGGGTGTTGGGAACATAAAAATGAACTGGTTTCTCAAAAAAACCCTCAGCTCACTTTAGAAATAGACTCACTTTAGAAATAGACTCACAAACCACTACTATTTCATGTTATTTTAAAGCGTCTATTTATTCATTTATGCCAATCAAATTTAAACAGCTTCAATTTTATGATGACATTGTAAGAATGAGACCTCAAAAATATTCTATCAAAATTTATGCCATGTCTTTGTAAGTGAACATTACACATATACATATCTTTTGAGGACTGTTTGGTGTTCAGTTAATACTGGATAATGATAATTACTATTATTCAAAAAAGTGAAAGAGAAAGGCCTTTGAGGCTGTTCAGAATATTTTAATCTTTTGATACTGTTACAAAGTGGTAAGATGTGTTTTGATGAAAATGTTCAATTTATCTTTATTGATTTGTTTATACTGTTGTAAAAAATCTGAGTATATCTATAAGTTGTGAAAAATAGTAATCTAATAGTTGGGTCAATATGAGACTGTATAGTCAACCCTATGTATCAGCAGGAAATTGATTACAGGAAATCTGGGGATACCAAAATTCTCAGATGTTCAAAATCCTTCCTCTATTAAGTGGCATGGTATCTACATATGATTTATTCACAGCCTTTGAATAGTCTTTAAATTACTTATGATCCCTAATACAATGCAAATACTATGTAAAGAGTTGCCATGTGTTTTATTTTTTATCTCTGTATTGTTATTTTTTGTTTTATATTTTTGATTCATAATTGGTTTAATGATGAAGTATAATTGTTAATTCATAAAATACTGTGTTTGTATGCCTGTGTATGTGATAAGAACAAACAAATTTTTTTCAAATATCTAAGCTGAAATTAAATTTAAAGATCAAGTAAAAACATGGCACATAAATCTTAAGACTGAGTTACATTAAAATTTTTTTAAAAAATCAATTAAAATTTAGTGAATACCTCTAAGGAACGCTATCTTCGATATGTTATAAATATGTTAGGAGGTTAAATTTTTTTAATAAATAAGCTTTCATATTTTGTTTTAAAGTTGACATGCCAGCTGAGTTTTCGTCAAGTTTTCAGTTATGTGACATATCTTGAAGGCTACTGGTACCGGATGCCTCTGTGATTCTATTAGCTTAAAACATCTCTGAGATAGGATCTTTCTGCTCACCTTCCTCTTATGGCTGTCTCTGGGAGGCTCATTTTTTGATACTTTTTCAATTTTGTACTTCAAATCTGATCGTGAGTTACTCCATTTAACTTACATTCTTGTAGAAATTTTTTAGAATTAATTTTCTCAGCAACTTGCAACAAAATCTGGTATTCATTGCTTGAAAGTTACTATCGAGGGAGAGCTTAATTGGGTGAAATTGCTATCCCCATCCACACTATTACACACGCTACAGATACGTGTATACTGCTAAAGGATAAATGGAAATAAGGTATCCTCCCTCTGATGTACTATCTAAATAATCCTATTAACTTATTAATCACTACCCAGAGCTACATAGAGCATACAGCTTTGGTTTTCTGAATTTTTGCTGTTACTGAAAATCAAGTAACAGCTCTTTTGAATTGCTGCTCACCGATATAGAACAAACGCAAACCCAAATCTAGAGTAAAATCAAATCTTTCTGAATAATCAATTTAGCACAATTATTTACAGAGGAGTCTATAAAACTTAAGTAATGGCACTGCTGCATGGGTAGCTCAATCTTTAAACTGTCATTCCACCTGGGAGTGCCACAGCATCTATATGATTATCCAAATATTGTGCATTAATAAATCCATTAATAAATACTAAAAATATTTAGTGCTGTTCCTATTAACTTCTGTAGGTAGAAGATGAAGACAAAGCATGACAATGTCATCTCATTTGCTGTTTACAAATTGTCCCAATTTTTACACAAGTATCAGAGACTAGGATTTCAGAAAATTATAAAGGGGTCTAACGACGTTTTCTTGAAAAGAAAAGGAAATCTAGGACAAGGGAGAAAAAAAAAATAGTACACAGGGCAAAGCAAAACCCAGAGGATTAAAGTCAAATGCTCAGCCGAAGTCAGAGCGTCTGAACATAGTATTGACAAGGAAATGTAAGCATGCAAACACATGCGTGTTCGTGCCACACTCCAAAAGGGGGCCCAAAGGATAGAGTTAAATGAGTGGCCATCTATTGTTTCAGTCTGCCCGCCTCACAGTGCTGAGCCTGAGACAAAGGCTTGCCCTCACGCAGTTCGTTTTGGAGACTGGTCCCAAGGAACAGTAGCAGAAGGCAGACAAGCCTGAAATAGGGAAGGTAAGAAAGCCAGTCACAGGATTTAGACCAACTGGCTCCAGGCAATGGGCTCCAAAGGCTCAGTTCTGTTGGGGACCTTCTGAAGAACTGTAAGGTGAGACTCAGAATTATCTGCTTTATGGGAAAAGGGAAATATTTATCCACTAGCTTCTGCACCTGTGGCTCAAGACTGTCCATTGCTCCTGTAGGTTTTCAGAGACATGCAGATGGTAGCAGCAAAGAAAGCCAGGGCAGAATGTGATAGGAACTTAGTGCAGCCAAATTAAGACACCGTCAGACTACATTTGTGCTTCTGAGAAATCACAATAACAGCTGGGATAAAAAGATTGGCAGAGAGGTGCCAAAGCAGGGCAGAGCATGAGTGGTGTCCTGTAAGGGATATGGGTACTGAGACCTGTAGGAAAAAGAGGATAAGCCAGAGGAAACAAAGGGAAGAGTGCTCCAGGCAGAGGACCCACCACCACGGGGCCAAAAATGACCAGGTGATAATTAGAGCTGTAAGTTAAGTGGAATCTTTACCATGTCCCCTAGTGGAAGCATCTCCCACTTCCAAGAACCAAGAGATTTATTCCAGTAGGACCTACAGTTTTTAAGACAGAAAGTATAAATGTCATTGGTGTATAGTATGGAATATAGTGGGAGAGGACACCTCTTCCTTTGGTTCTTGAATGTTATTATCCCCATACACACTATTACACATGCTACAGATATGTAAATTGCTGGGAACACAGTGCTTTAATAACAGTTATTGGTTCACTGTATATACCATCACCTGGAGGCAGCACTCCTGCCCTACAGGGCATTGTCCCTGTGTACCTTTCCATTAATCAGTGAGGTCATCCACTTCCAGGTCATGCAATGTATGTTAGGACCAGTGGATCTTATGCTTATGCATTCACTGTTACCCTCATTAATTGTAAAGTGTGTCTCTTTGTCTGAGGCAATATTTTGTTGCCATTGCACAAGCTTTTCTATCTCCCTGGTCATCGAGTGTCTCCTCTGCCACAGATGCTGTCTGACAGGCATTATCATGAGATGCAGCGGTCCTTATACTAATTAATTAGTGGGTGAAAAGTCATGATTTCATGTCTCAAAGTAAAGTTTAAGTAAATAGGTTTGGAAATCAGATGAGTCTATTCTAATGGGAGCACCTGTTGAATCAAGTATACTTCAAATTTGATTGCTATTGATTCTGCATATTATAGAAAACCATGGAGAAGGTGGTTGAATTTTCAGGGTAACATGCTCCTTCCCAGTTCTGGATGGTGTGATGCATGGCAAGTAAGAAACAACAAAATAAGGGGGAACAGGTGTGAGCATTTTTTTTTTTAATGTTTAGAATTCAAAGTGTGCTGTTTTTAAAAAAGAATCAATGTCATTGATCACTAGGGGAGACATAGTCTTTGTTTCAGAGGACTATGAAAAATTGTGGGGAGAGAAAGAGAAGAACAACCTTCAGAAGATCTGTTATCTCACCAGCTCTTTCAGTGATAGAGGAAAGAGGACCCCAAAACCTTGGGTCCGGCCTGGACGTCAGCAGGGTTCTTGGCTTCGTGCAGGAAAGAAGTCAAGGAAGTGCTGACAAAATGAGGCAAAGCAAGTTTATTGACGAAAAAAAGAAAAAAGGAAGAGGGGATCCCCCATAGAGCAGCAGCTATCTCTCAGAGCAACAGAAAGTAGCTCTTTGTGCATTTCTAGGATCTTATTTTATAACTTCTATTTAATTGTATTTTAAGTGGAAAGAGGGTTATTCATAATATATCTGGGAAAGGGGAAGACAGTTTCTGGAACTGAGGGCTCCTCTCCTTTTTAAACCACATGGGTAACTTACAAGAGTTGTCATGGCATTTGGAAACTGTCATGGTGCTGGTGGGAGTTTCCTTAGTGTTCTAAACTATTAGAATAGTCTAATTCTAATTAATAGTATTCTAAACTATTCTATCACTGGCGTACAATGAGGAAAGTGGGTAACTTGAGTTTGCTTTGAGTGTGTGTGTGGCTATCTGGTTCTAACTAGTTTGGGCTGGCTTCTCAGCCACTTCCTTCATTTATCAGAGACCTTGGTTCTGGTCTTACGCCTCCTTACCAATCTCTCTTTACCTTACAAGCCTCTGGGTTCCCTATCTCACTACTACCTGGTGGGGTGGATTTCAGCCATGTCTTTTCAGCTTGTTGAGCCTGTTTCCACATTTGTGACTTAAAGGGGGTTTAATTACATGATATTTGAATTTCTCTCCAGCTCTAACAACCACATACACCGTGACTTCCCAACTCAGTGTTCACTGATGCTGGCCCACTGGAAATGCAATGGGACTCAGAGCCTCCAGTAATTCCTTACAATGAGAAAGCAGCTGTACCCTGATAGGATATTAGAAGGAAGGGCCAAGACCTCTCTCCCATTCAAAAGCACTGACCTGAATGCCGTCTGATTCCTATTACCCTGAATACACTATTCCCTCCCGTGTTCCCAGTTTATAATTCCTCCATAACTGCAAGGAGGAATTCCTTCCACTCTCTTGGAAATATTTTATCCAGCCAGAGTTTCATGAGTTTGCTGATGGTCAGTAACTCTCAAATAACACATTCTGCCTTCTGCATTCATGATAGCCTCCTTACTGTGGAAGTCCGCAGATCTGGGGCTTTAAATTCTCCTTTGATGCTTACACAAAAGTTCCCTGCACCATTTTGCTTTGAAAGCGAAGTTTTAGCACCTCCTGTCTTCCCCTGCTTATTTCCCTGCCCCGTTGCAACTACCCCTCATTCAACTTCTAATGTCCTATTCCGGAGTTACACAGGTCTGCACACACTCACTCTCCAGCTCTGTCCACACATTCAGATTACCTGCATACTGAGTTAGTCTTTCATACCAATATATTACAGACTTTGAAAGGGGTACAGTGTGCTGTTAGTACCCAGAGGTGCCACGATATTCAGAGTCTCTCCTTTTCCCAATATATTTAACAGAAGCATTAGACTAAATGCTACATGATGTGTAACTACTTTAACATAAGTCCATTGTAAAAGTGGAGTGAATGGGGGAGGTGTTTGGTACCCTTTCTAATTAGTTCTCCAAGTCACTGATTACATAGCTACATGAGGCACTTCTTACCCAAGGAAGCTGGATTATTCAATGGCAGCCCCCACCACCACCCTGGGTCTGAAAACAAATTCTCCAGGGTTTTGCAAGGCCTCTCCCAGATGGATACAATGACAGCCTTCTAAGGACCAGAGATCGTTTTAAAATTAGATGCCCAAGGCTTGATAACTTCCACCCTTAGATTTATATTTAATGGTTTTCCTTTTATAAACTCTTACAAACAAAGGAAGAAGGGTATTGCTTTCCCACCATACTTCTATTGGACAATACTGAACTATAATTCACTTATTGTACAAATAGCACAATCTAGAATGAAATGCAAAAATCTAACAATACTACATCACGTTCCTATGCACAGATAAAAACAAACTCAGTCTAAAACCTAGTAACTTACATTCTAGGTGTGGAATGTCACTATCCCTAAAACCAGACTGTGAAATTTAATATGTTTGTGTTGGACGACAGGAAAAAGACTAAAATCAACTTCAGAAATGATATAAAGGCTGTCATTGAACAGAATCCCACTTGCACAGAAATCATATACTAGAGAGAAGGACAGCAGATCCTTACAGCGCCCTGTGTAGAAGAAACACAAATAGTCATAATTATCTCTGCCCCGGGGACTTAACCCCTGGAGGAAAGGACCAGGCTTCCAGGTTCTTTATCAGACTAAAATAATATGGAAATATATTTATCATTTCTTCCAGCTCTGGTTTAAACCTGTTTGTAGATAGACACTATTTGTTGTTGTTTCTTCTCCCTTCATTTAGTTTTCATTGTTTGAAAGAACAATTAAAATCCAGGCTGTAATAAGGCATCTGCTGTAAACAAGTTCAAACAAAGGAAGCAATTTCTCTGGTAAGTAGGGGGTGCAAGGAGGTGTGAGGAGGTGTAGAGACCTGCATTATAGAAAGCATAGATAATAACAGAAAATAAACACTTGTCACCTCCACCCCACTGTGGGTCTCGCTGGGTAAAATGACCAGGTTGAACAGTTGTTTTTGGACTCTTGCGACAGCAAGTGTATTGTTAATCCTCAAAATTTGAATTATGGGTTCTAGCCACAACCATTGATAGATTGTTCAGGGTCTGTCCATTCTAGATTAGAAGCAAATGGGCATCTGCCTATAGCATCGACAGGAGCCCTGCTGGAGTCCCTTGCTCAGCGTGCAGACAGTCACACACATGCATGGACACAGACACGTCCACAAGGGGATACACTGTCACACATGCACACCATGCACGGACCCATACGAGGAGACATCCACACATCTATGCACAGAAAAAAGCCCCCAGGGATGCACTTACACGCGGCACGCACCCACAGACACTCCCCAGCCCAGCCTCTGAGAAGGGGTGTCTGGCTTCCCGCATCCTGTTTTAGGCCTCTGGGCTTCTGAGCTGCTGCTCATTTTCATCCCTGAAAATAATCATCTTCTCCCTAACTCTCCTCCCTGCCTCAGGGCAAGTTCATTCCTATTTATTCCTCCATGTCCTTTTCCCATATTAGGCCCCACAGCTAAATCTTTTCATTTCAGAGAAATAATCACTGTCCCTGAAGTGGACAGCATCTGTATTCGCCTGGTCTGAGGGCCCTTTCTGCCCACCTTTCTCTGAAAGGCAGGACAGTGACGAGGAGTTCTAAAAGACTTCCTTTTCAGGAAACTGCTAAGTGGTGACTTTCTCCCTCGCTCTCCCCAGGCCTGCACCCCGAAGCCGGTGAAGGCCCTGTTAGAAAGCTCAGCCTCACTGCCCCTGGGGGGTGATTGTATTTTACTCATCTTTACGACCACAGTACCTAGCAAAGCACCTATCTCAGAATAGGATCCAGCAAAGTTCTGTTGAATAAACGAAATCCCCGCAGTAGATCCTTGCCCCTCACTTCTCAGATTTCTATACACATCCTCGTGGGGTTCTGCGCTTGTGTGCCAGGGAGCACGAGCAGGCACAAGATAAACGTGGTATCGTTCCATCTTCTTGGAAAGTCCATTTATTTTCTAAGTCATGTTTAAAAGATTATTTTTCTATTAAAGCAAATGCTGGATAAGGAAAATCTAATAAATGTCATGTTGGTGGTTGTGGTAAAGATCATGGGCTATGAAGGTCGTTTTAAATTCTATACCTACCAGTGATAGTGATGTGACTTCTAGTACGTTTTTAAAAAATTCCTCTAAGCATTTTCATTTGCAGTGGTAAAATGAAGATAATAATGACCGTCCTGCAGAGATTTTGGAATTCAAATAAGAGAGTATATGCAAAGCTAAGCAGTGGGGACATTAGAAGCAGTCACAGCAGCAGTAAATACGATGGTAATATTGGTAGTAGCCACAAGAAATGTTCATATTAACAGGGGAAGTTGTAAGATCCACAGAAATTAATAGCAAAAAGAGTGAATGAGTAGCTGAGTGAATGAACAAAGTGGGATGAGTTATCCTGAACGGAAGACCCGCAGCCTTTTAGGTCAGTCGCTGAGAATGAGACTCGCTTCATCTTACCACTTGTTTTCCAGGTATCAACAAGGAAACTGAAACGCAGAGAACTTGACAAAGTAACTCCCCCAAACCCATCAAAGCTATGGACAATGTCAAAACAATAACCCCATTCCCAATTCCAGATTCTGAGCTTCTAGGCTGTCGTATACTCTCTCAACTCTGAATGTGATAAAAAGCTATGCCCGTGCACAGAGCGGGTGGTTGAAGGTCGCGCACACTGTCGCCAAAGGAACTGGACTATAAATTTTCTTGAGATCAGAAAATGGCCCTGCCGTTTCCTAGATTTCTGACTGTGGGCCAGTTATTTAATCTCTCTGAAAATGGCTACCTACATGGGAAGTAAAGAGGATAATATCTACCTGGCAAGTTGACAAATGAATTAGAGAGAACATATCAGAGTGCCCCGTGGCACACAGTGGCAGTCACTGAATGACAGCTTTTATATATTTATCTATTTTATCTGCGTTATTACTAATTCCCAATATCTTTTCACATACAGTTACCAATGCAGCAGGAGGATAATTATCATGCCTATAAATAATCCAAACATTCCAGAAACTAGGGTGATAGAATAGATTAGTTATTTGAGGGTTTTACAGCCTCATCCTGATGGTCACTGTAACAGCACCGATATTCACTGACTCTTCTAGGCGGTATTTATTCGCCATCACAGGAAGGAAGGTGGAGGTGAGGGGATAATACAATATAATTTGAAATTTTTAAAGGTAATCAAATCTCCTTATGAAATAATAATGAGGCTGGGCACCTGTGGCTCAAGCAGCTAAGGCATCAGCCACATACACCTGAGCTGGCGGGTTCAAATCCAGCCCGGGCCCACCAAACAACAATGACAGCCACAACTGAAAAATAGCTGGGCGTTGTGGCGGGCGCCTGTGGTCCCAGCTACTTGGGAGGCAGAGGCAGGAGACTCGCTTGAGCCCAGAAGTTGGAGGTTGCTGTGAGCTGTGATGCCACAGCACTCTACCCAGGGTGACAGCTTGAGGCTCTGTCTCAAAAAAAAGAAAAAAAGAAAGAAAGAAAGAAATAATAATAAGATAAAGCAAACAACTAGAAAGCAAACACTTGAAATAGCTAATTCATAATAATTTTATTTATTTATTGAGAAATATGAGCAACTTTGTTCTTTATTTTCTCTTAATAATTTTATTTTGAATGTGGTTTCCTTTTCTTCCTCTTTTCAAGGATTTCCCTCACAGTCTAGAGAGCCTGATGTCATATTTATCAACCAAGTATTAACTTGAAAATCAAAAAAGCTATATTACATTTGCTGTGAAAAAATGAGTTATTGAATAACTGTACAAATCATTTCTCTGTGCATCATCTAGCTCATTCCTCACCATCACAAAAAAGGAAAATTAGGCAGCATAACTTCATAATAAGGAAGATTTGGGCGGTGCCTATGACTCAAAAGACTAGGCTGCCCGCCCCGTATACTGGAGGTAGCGGGTTCAAACCCAGACCCGGCCAAAAACTGTGCAAATAATAATAATAATAAGGAAGGTATTTAAAATCAAGAATAATATCATTTAAAACATACTAAGTTACTCTTATTTTTATCATTTTCCCTCAGCCCAATGAAAAGTCCCTTGGGCAGCTGCACTGACTGGTTGGACGAGGCTAGGACTGGAAATTACACAGGTCATCTCTAAAGTCGCCATTATAGGGAAAATGGAAAACCTAGCTAAATGTATCTTTATTTACAAAATATTCATTGCAAAATTTTACAAAGAGGTGGCCAACCTATAGAAAATATGCTAGAATTTTCCACTTCCCTTATTATGATAGCTTTAGGGGTGGTTTTTGGGACACCCTATAAAGGGTTTTGGCCACATCAGCCACCTCTGTGCTACCCTGAGCTATTTCTGAATCTGCCTTTCATGGTGTCCAATAAATCAGATTCCATCTCCAAAGTCTGTTCCAGCAGTAACGCTGTGTCCTCTGACTCAGTCCAGGAGGGTGACCAAGGACTAAAACCACAGCTATTCTTTAGGCAACGTAAGGTGCACAATCACCCCTGCTCCGCTATAAGAATGGGGTGAGGCAGTGAAGTTATGGGAAAGCCACTATTCTGAGGTAGTGTGCCAGGCCCTGGAGTAAGCACACCTTTTGCAAGTTACCCAGTCAAATGCTCACCTAGGTACTGCTACTAAGGGGTTTTGCAGATGTTCTTAAGGGCCACATCAGTTGAGTTTTAACAAAGGTAGAGATTACCTTGGTGGGCCTGACCTAATCAGCCACATGTGCCTTTAAAAATCAGAGAGTTGGCTCGGCACCTGTGGCTCAATCGGCTAAGGCGCCAGCCACATACACCCAAGGTGGCGGGTTCGAATCCCCAGCCCAGGCTCGCCAAACAACAATGATGGCTGCAACCAAAAAAATGGCCAGGCGTTGTGGCGGGCGCCTGTGGTCCCAGCTACTTGGGAGGTGGAGACAGGAAACTCGCTTGAGCCCAGGAGTTGGAGGTTGCTATGAGCTGTGATGCCATGGTACTCTACCCAGGGGGATAGCTTGAGGCTCCGTCTCAAAATAAATAAATAAATAAATAAAAATAAATAAAAAATAAAAATCAGAGAGTTTTGTTTCGTTTTGTTTTGTGATGTTAAGGCATGCATAAAGCAAAGTTTATTGAGGGGGAAAGGTAGGTTTACAGAAAAAGAGCAAGATATGGGTGTACAGAGCAAGATATGCCTGCCATTGACAGCCAGCAGGCCACAGAAGGAAGTCAGAAGGATCCGTTCAGGGGGGCCCAGAAGAAGCAAAGCCCTGCTGGGAATGACCTTCAGGGACCACATGACAAGGAACCGCAAGTGGCTTCTAGCGGACTGCTGGTGGGAAAAGGTGGATCTCAGTCACAGGGCCACAAGGAAATTAATCTTACAAAACCATTAACCTTGGAAGCATCTTGGTTTCAACCTTGTGATAATCTGAGCCCAGAACCCAGTCATGCCAGGCCTAGACTCCTGACCTACAAAACTATGAAGTAACAAATGAGTATTTCTAAGCCATTAAATTCACAGAAATTATAAAGCAATAGAAATCTAAAATACCTCCAAAATGAGGGGAAATGGCAAATTATTTAATAAACCCTTTCGTTTACTGAAAAATACTTCTTGAATGATCTATTTATAATTTCCTCCTCACCCAGCTCAGCTGAACTGCTAGTTCATCCATAGTATGAAAGAACACGGTGGCCCCTGGTGGACACAGACCTTCTGTGAATTATGTACCAGAATCACCAGGTCAGCCTTTCTCCCGTCATACAGAGCTGAACCAACTCTCTCCGAGGAAAACACAAGATCCCCAAAGACGAAAAACAAATCTGCTTTCCAGAGCATTCTCTTACCTGTGACTATTCGCTTTGTGAAGATTTAGAGTTTAAATTTAAAAGGCCTCATCACAGCACTCGGTCCACCAGACCCGGTCTTGCTCTATCACCCTCCACGTTTTATTTCAGAATGGTTAGTAACAAGGGAGCAAGGTGCCGGTTGGGAAGATGGGGTGGGTGTGCGGGACATTCCCTGGGAATGGAGTGAATGGCAAGGATTCTGAATGAGCAAGAGAGGAACAGTCACAGCAAGCACTGGGTGAGGATCATTCAACCAGCCGCTCTGTGGTTCAGAATTAGGCAGGTTCTGGCCAGATCTTTGCTTTTGGGCCCCGGTGACCACAACGGCATGAGCCGAAATAAAGAATTCCCAAACAGGAGGATGATACCGGGAGGAAGTGGAGAAAACATGAAAGGGAACATTTATTTCCGAGGCCCTTAAAAAGCTGAGGAGTAAATCTCTTTTTAAACTTCCTATTTTGATCAACCATTTTCCTAAAAAGAAAATGCTGGCTATTTCACGAAAGGCACAACCGGAGCGCCACCATGTGGTGGAGCCTTTGTGGATTCTCGCCAGCCTAGAGTGGGTTTGCAGACCGAGGGAGCATTGTAAGAAAGAAAAAAAAAAAAGAGCCTTGTAACACCTTGACAAAAGCTAAAAAAACATACTGCTGAAGAACATGCGTATTTGCAAAAGTTTGGTGATGGGCTTGATTTTATTTTTCTCATCATCCTTCTAGAAGGTGTGACAATGACTTTCTCCATATTCAAAAAGTGCAAAAAGTTATCATTTTTGAAGTGAAGCTATTTTATTTAATTGTCTTGATAGTTTTTATAAAGAAAGAAAAGGGCTAGTACTTGCATCCAGGAACATAACAGCATCTGCTCTGATTCCTGAAAAGTTGCATTTATACCAATTCCTCATGGAGATCAGCTAATAACTTGCATGGTGCTGCTGGTGGGGTTAGTGGGTTTCTAGATTGTTGGGTTGTGGGGCTGGTTTTTGTGAGCAGCTAGGAAAAAAAAAATGTTTGTCATCCCATGTCTCAATTAGAATAATAAGTTCCAAGTAATCCCTACTGTTTCAACCTCTGTACCTGGTAGCTGGGTTTCTTAGTATCTCATAATTGCTATTTCATTGCAATCAGAGAACATTTATGCTCTGGCCTTGGAGAGAAAGCCCAGACTTGCAGGGGACCAGACTTCCCTTCTTGTGAGTCAGGCCCTGGCTTTCCTCAGAGACACTCTGCTTCTGCAGGCTGGTGATCTCAGTTCTTACCTATGTCTGCATGACATTACAATTACATAGAAAATCATAGAGAAAAAGGTTTCAAAATATTTGATCTACTCTTTACGCACCTCTACCATAGAATGGCTTAGAAATCTCTTTACAGATACCTGCCCTTAGGTTCAGACTATGAGCAGATAAAGCTTCCATATCACAAGTGATTCTGAGATAGTCTTTTTCTGGGAGGATTATGTCTTTAAACGGTCTTAAAGATGAAGTGTCTTGTTATAGACACTGAGCTACTGGGTGATTTTTCAGCTCTGTAGTTAACGCGTTTTAATATTTTACCTAAGCGCTGTCTTCTGTAGTAGCTTTAAAAAAAAAAAAGTCTATGGAAAAACCATTGGCAGAAGTAATTGTTTTTTCCCCAAATGCCCCATTATTCTAGGTGAACATGTTGTTTGTTGAAGACAGAATAAAGTGAGAGGATACATCACTAGTATCTCTGTAGGTTGCTTTTGTCAGATTCTTGGTATTTACTATGTAATAAAAAATATGTACAAAACTGAGGGGAAAGTTTCAAGATGTCCTTAATAATCTTAGCCACTGCTAACATCAAAAATACTAAAATGAGAATCTTTATCACTTTGTGTTTTTTTAATAGACTTTCTATCACTGACTTTTGAAGACAAATAAGTTGGTTTATACAAGTTTTAGAGGACAGAACTCATTTGCAATTCCCTATAGGGTAAAATTCCATGCTTTACGTTGGCATATAAGACCTTGCCCAGTACAGCCTGAATAACTGTGCACAGCTCTCTCCCAGCCTACTTCCCTGTGGCTATATTCATGTGGCTATTTCCCAGGTATACAGATGCTCTCTCTCTTCTGAGCCTTTATCATGCTGTTCCTTGGGCCTGAAATGCCTTCATCTTACTTGTCCTTCATAATCTAAATGAATAATCAGCAAAATATGACCAGGTATCAAATCTGACTTGCTACAGTGCTGGTTTCTATAAATAAAGTTTTATTAGAACACAGCCTAGCATATTCATTTCTGTATTATCTGTGACTGTTTTTGCCTAACTGTAGAGTTGAGTTCTTATAACAGACTGGCCATAAAGCCTAACATTTTTCCTGTCTGGCCCTTTATAAAAAAAGTTTGTCACCCTCCAAGCTACATCAATTCCATTTTTCTGGTGAAGTAGTCACTCCACTCATATCTCCTATGCAATAAATTATTTCAGTTGTCCTAGAGCATTCTTTGTAAGCCATTAAAAGGTACATAGAAATGTTATAAAATTTGTCTATGTGCCCTTCCCAAAGCAAATATTTGTTTCTTGTAGACAGATTATCTTATTGATTTCAACAAGACCAGTTCTGAGTGCAGGGCATTGCTCAGTCACCATTTTTTTGTGAAATAGTGAGTAAAGTATGTGATAATCAAAATAAAAACCATACAGAAGGAAATGAGAAGTAAAGTAAAATGTTTTCCACTTTGTTTCTTTGGATGTGTTACTTACTAAAGTTTTATAAAGATTAAATATTTATTTGAGGGGCAATTTTTCTCTAATTTAGATGACTCACATGAAGTGAAATCAAATAGTGCTCTGTTCCTACTTGATGAGATATCCTAAGACCAAACTTTCCAGACAGCTCAATATAAAACGGTAGCCAAAAAATACTGTGGCTGACTTTTTTTTATTGTTTGGGTTCATTGAGTGTACAAAGAATTAGGTTATACTGATTTGTTTGTTAAGTAAAGTCCCTCTTGTAATGATGTCCTCTGGGGGCCATGACCCCCCCCAACCTCCCCTCTCCTCAATCCCTCATTCCCCTACCCCACTCCTTGTATTAACTCATCTATTGCCTTTACATTAGAGTTGAGTACATTGGATCCTTGCTTCTCCATTTTTGTGATGCTCTACTAAGAGGAATGTGTTCCACCTCCATCCAGGTTAATACAAAAGATGTAAAGTCTCCATCTTTTTAAATGGCTGAATAGTATTTCATAGTATACATATATCACAGCTTGTTAATCCATTCCTGGGTTGGTGGACATTTAGGCTGTTTCCACATATTGGTGATTGTAAATTGAGCTGCAATAAACAATGTAGTGCAAGTGTCCTTATAATAAAAGGATTTTTTTTCTTCTGGAAAAAAATAATGGGATTGCAGGATCAAATGGGAGGTCTAATTTGAGTTCTTTGAGGATTCTCCATACTTCCTCCTAAAAAGATTGTATGAGTTTGCAGTCCCACCAGCAGTGTAAAAGTATTCTCTTTTCTCCAAATCCATGCCAGCATCTGCAGCTTTGAGACTTTGTGATGTGGGCTATTCTCACTGGGGTTAGGTGATATCTCAGGGTGGTTTTGATTTGCAATTTCTGATGATCAGGGATGATGAGCATTTTTTCAAATGTTTGTTAGCCATTGATTTGTCTTTGTCAGAGAAGGTTCTGTTCATATCTCTTGCCCCAAAGTAGATGGTATTGTTTCCTCTTTTGTTGTTGTTGATTAATTTGAGTTCTCTATAGATTGTAGTTATCAACCCTTTGTCAGATTCATACTCTGCAAGTATCTTTTTTTTTCCATTCTGAAGGTCATCTTTTTGCTTTACTTATTATATCCTTAGCTGTGCAGAAGCTTTTCAGCTTAATTAAGTCCCATTTGTTAATTTTTGTTGTTGTTGTGATGCCTGCTACAGTCTTTGCCACAACATCTTTCCCCAGTCCAACATCGTCTAAGGGTTTCCCAAAAACTTTCTTCTAAGATTTTTATCATTTTTTATCTTAGATTTAACCTTAAGAAAAGAAATTGCAGAAGATACTCACAAATGGAAACACTTACCATGCTCTTGGCTGGGAAGAATCAACATTGTCAAAATGTCTATTTTACCCAATCTACAGATTGCAATCTACAGATGCATTGCAATCCCCATTAAAATACTAACTTCATATTTTGAAAAAAATGGAAAAAATAGTACTTCATTTTGTGTATAGAACAAAACCCAGTAGAGCTAAGGCTATTCTTAGTAACAAAAACAAAGTCAGAGGCATCACCTTACCAGACTTCAGGATATATTACAAGTTCATAGTAATCAAAACAGCATGATATTGGAATGGAGACATAGACATATGGAACAGAATAGAAAACCAAGAGATAAAACAGATCTCTACTTGCCATCTGATCTTTGATAAACCAAACAAAAGCCTACAGTGGGGGAAATGAATCCCTATTCAACAAATGTGCTGAGAGAACTGCATAACTACATGTATAAGACTGAAACTCAACCCACACCTTTCACCACTTACAAAAATTGACTCAACATGGATAAGAGACATGTAGCTGATTTTTAAAAACACTATCAAACACACCAAACTAGTGAACATAATTTCTTTTAATGATCCCTTTTAGGAGATCATGTACTTCTTCAGAAATTCTACCATTGTATGACACTTGTTCCTATCTCTGTTTGGGAAATTTCTTCCCTGTGTGTGGCACATGTACCATGGAATGCTATGCAGCCATAAAGAAAGATGGAAACTTTACCTACTTCATGTTTACATGGATGGAGCTGGAGAATATTCTTCTTAGCAAAGTATCTCAAGAATGGAAGAAAAAGTATCCAATGTACTCAACCCTATTATGGAACTAACTTTTATAGCTTTCATAGGAAAGCTATAACCCAATTTTAGCCCAAGAATATGGGGAAAGGGGAGAGGGAGGAAAGGGGAGGATGGGTGGAGGGAGGGCAATTGGTGGGATCATGTCTATCGTTTATCCTATGGGGGTACATGTGAATCTTTCTAAATGTAGAATATACACGTCTTAACACAATAACTAAAAAAATGACATGAAGGCTATGTTAACCAGTTGGATGAAAGTATTTCAAACTGTATACAGAAACAACACACTGTACCCCATGATAGTATTAATGTACACAGATTTAATAATAAAAAAAAATCATCAATGGCAGTAAATCTTCAGTCTTGCAGGAAGGGGTATGATTCTTTTATTAAATGTTCCTAGTCATCTAGTGACATGTATTATGGATAAAGTAGGTGATAAAGTTCTCAAATGTTTTCTTGAATCTAAGAAGTATTCTCATAAAGCAACACAACTGATGTTTTGTGAATATTTGAAATTAAAAACAAATACCAGTTGAGTTTGTATTATATAAGATAATATGTTAAGAAGGTGATTCCAAAGGAGGTGTTCTAAGAATGCAGGATCCTAAGAATACATGCAAAACCCTGAAAATACATAATGAACATTTACAAATGAAATCTAGCCAGACAAATTCAGATATCACCAGAGGACTGTTGAAAACTCTTACCTAGATCTCCATATCAAAATTGGGCAAGAGGGTGAGAGCCCTTATTATTTGGGTAAGGGTTGAGTCTTCCTCCTTTGAAGGGGTCAATTGCAAGAGCACAGATAGACATTGCTGGTTCGTTGTATGGGAACCTAAAACAGAACACACTGGGTAATGGGGACAAAACCAAGGCTAACAGGAGATATGAGAGTCAAGTTGGAAGTGTTAGATCTGGAATTAGATCTGCAGGCAAGTATTAGGCTATCAGCAGGAAAGCCAGAAGTCAGAGTTGAGGGAATATAGAAACAGGCCAGGGGACAGAGTGAGATGGAGGAATAGCACCCAAAACTTAGCTTATTAACCTCCTTAGGACAACTGGTATCCCCTTTTATTAGACATTGACAAGTGTAGGGTGTGGAGGTCACCTTAGGGTAAAGGAACAAGGTCAAGGCAGAAACAAGCAATTCTGTGTTCAGACTGAAGGAAACAACAAGAAGAAAGCATTGAAATGATCATTCAAAAGCAACCTGCTACTTCCATCTCTTCATGTCGGAAAATTTATAATGTATTTAGAAACATACATACAATTTAGGCCACTTTCTGGCACCCAGTCTTTTAAAACTAGTAACATAAAATGCTTCCATAAGGAAGCTTCTTCCCTGGTGCTGTCTCTCTCATCATTGCCTTTCCTTCTTCCAACCAGAAAAGCCCTATGGGGCAATTATAGCTGAGAAGTGTCTGTCAGGAGCCCCTCCCTTTATAGGTTTAGATGCTGGAAGACCCATAACTTCTCCAATAATCCACAGAAGGATTAATGATCAGGCCTCCCTCAAAATGCCTCAGAGACACAAACCATTGTCCCCCTTTATGTTTTGTGGTACAGATAAAGGTTACATTCAACTGCAAATAAAGCACAAAGAACACTGAAATTAAAAATCAAAAACCCATGCTTACTAGTCAGTTACCTTCTGTACTGACAAGGAGCTTCCTACAAATAGATCACTATGAAAGTTTTGAGACAGACTATTACGGTCCCTTTATTTCACTTCCAAGAAACACAATGGACAGTGTCCTTTCTGATGTGCCTGAGCAAGTTTCAACACACTCAGCTTATTGGTGTTGCTAAGGGAGCTTCATTTGGTTTCGTCCCTGTGGATTTTATGTATCTTAGCTTTTGTGTACCTCTAAACTTTTGTAATGACCATGTACATTCACAATAATGTTTATCTTCCTGGCAGCCAAAATCATAATGCTCTTACTGATACTCACTGCCTGCAACATTCTTGAAGACTAAGGGAGGAAGAAAAATGACGATGTGGCCAAAGAAGTAAGGAAAGCACCCAAGGCTTGGTATATGGGAGTCTCTGATTTTTAAGCACAACGGGCCATTTTAGACCCAAACTGACTTGTAAAAAACCAGCTGGGCATGGTGGCATATGCCTGTGGGGTTAGAGGAAAGGCCTGCTTTATAAAATGGAAACCTTCTATACCACCCAATTCCCATCCTTCTCTGAGAAAGAACTACACCCCACTCCTATTTTGGAGGTTATTCATCTCTGAAAAATAAGCGGGAGGAAAGGAGCTTGAGAGGACATGTAGAGATACGTTTCCAAGTCAGTGTAATTACCAGACACCCTTGGGACCAATCAAAGACTACAGAAATAAAGGGAACAAATCTCAGGCTCTACCCCCAGAGAATGTTATTCATAAACCTGGGGCGTGCTTCAGACTTTGAATATGAAAGGACTTCCCAGGTGATTGTGAGATCAGACAGGCTTAGAAACCATTGATCCATTCATTTTCCTGCACCAGGAAAGTCTACCTCTAAATTACCCTCAATGACCAAAAAACTCCTTTTTACACATGCAATTCTCTATTTTTATGTAAATTATATGTATATTTAAAAGTCCATTTATAAATAACCTATGCATCTAGATTTTATTTAAATAGTTACATTTAGGCGGGGTGCAGTGGCTCAGTCCTATAATCCTAGCACTCTGGGAGGCCAAAGCAGATCAATTGCTTGAGCTCAGGAGTTCAAGACTAGTCTGAGCAAGAGTGAGATCCCATCATCTCTACTAAAAATAGAAAAAAATAGCTGGCCATGGTAGCAGATACCTGTAATCCCAGAACTTGAGAGGCTGAGGCAAGAGAATCACTTGAACCAAGGAGATTGAAGTTACTCTGAGTTATGATGCCATAGCACTTTATGCACGGTGACAGAGTAAGATTCAGTCTCAGAAAAAAAAAATACATGAATAAATAACTAGTTACATTTAGATAAAGATTGCACAGCACAGAGTAATTCATTAGTAAAATTACATACATACTCTCGCTTTTGGTGTTATTGTATTGCATTTTGAAAAGCAGAAATAAAATATAGTGAAATACAACAGTAAAAATCCATTGTCCCAAAATAGAATATGTTGACTTATTTTTATCCTTGCCTCAGGTCTTTTCTGTTATTGTCAGCTTGTTTTGGAAAATAAAACTTTAGATGAAAAGTTAATTTCCCTCTATTTCTCTCACTAGTCTATGGTACACACCCTCTCTCTTTCTTTCTACTGAGACGTAGACAATCATGGATGTGCTCTTGGGATTACAACATGGAACAGGTCAGAAAGACACTAGGACCTGGCAGACAGATGACATCAGTAATGATGTATATTTTGCTGTGATTCAATACCCACATTTTCAACTTAACAGAATATTTAAAATATTGCCATTGAGCCATAATTATAAGAATGAGCAGTGGGAAGGAAGAGTACGAGCAAAAGAATGAATTCAAAAATAAGGAGAAAGATAAAAGAAGAGAAAGGAAAAGAAGAATAAAAAAATAGTCCCTGCCACTATTTTAACATGTCACATCTTAACTAATGTAATCCTCAGAAAACCTGTAAGAACAATTCTGAGCTAACAGATGATAAAAACGAGAGGATTCAAGTAACTATTCCATGGTCCCACAATTACCCTGTTTCCCCAAAAATAAGACCCACCCAAAAAATAAGCCCTAGCAAGATTTCTATGCACTTGTTAAATATAAGCCCTACCCCCTATAATAAGACCTAGTGATGGGCATGGCATACATTTTGGCACAGAGTGGTAAGGAAGACTGGAATACCTTTTATCTGCCACAGCTCCTATTGCACAAATACAAATGGCTAGGGGAAAGTTCACACATCACTAGCGCCAAGCCCCACCAACAAGTTTGGTTCCCCCTGTCAGGTTCCAGAAGAAGATGACTTAACTGTATTTGAATAAATGTAGATTGTGGTATTATACTTAACAAAAAATAAGACATCCCCTGAAAATAAGCCCTAGTGTATCTTCTTGAGAAAAAATAAATAAGACAGTGTTTTATTTTCGGAGAAACATGGTAGGAGGTGGCAGAGCTAGAATTTGAACCCAGGCAATACAGCTTTAGAAATCAAGTTCATAACCACTTCCCTCAACAGCCAGAAGAAATGTCAATACTGCTGAAAGATTTCATCAATTTATCACGGTCATTTCTATTTTTGCTCTCTAACACTGTGGTCCCCAGGCTGAAGACTGGTACCAAACCATGGCCTGGTAGGGACCAGGCCTCACAGCAGGAGGTGAGTGATGACCTAGGCAGCAAAGCTTCATCTGTATTTACATTTGCTCCCCATCACTCACATCACCACCTGACCTTCCCCTCCTATCACATCACAGCGACATTAGATTCCCTCATAGGAGCATAAATATTACTATAAACTGCACACACAATGGATGTAGGGGTGCACTCCTTATGAGAATCTAATGCCTGATGATCTGAGGTGGAGCTGAGTCAGAGATGCAAGCACTGGGGAGTGGCTGACCATACAGATTATTATAAGCAGAGAGGTTTGACTCCATAGAGGCCACAGTAAATAAATTGCCAGCAGACTCATATCAAAACCCTCTCAGTGAGTGGTTAGTGATAATCACGCTGTATCTGGTGGAAGGCTTTATAGCAGCAACACACTTTCGGGTGTCACTGTCTCTCATCACCACCAGATGGGACCATCTCGTTGCAGGAAAACAAGCTCAAGACTCCCACTGATTCTGCATTATGGTGAACTGTATAATTATTTCATTATGTATTGAAATGTAATAAAAGTAAAAGTAAAGTATACAATAAATGCAACGCTCTTAAATCATCCTGAAACTGTTCTCCACAACAGTTTGATCTGTGGAAAAATTGTCTTCAATGATACCAGTTCCTGGTGACAAAAAGGTTGCGGAACCCTGCTCTACCAGACATTTTGCTAGGTTTCTTAATCAGTTAATCTAATTCTTACACTAACTCATAAATGGTTGTATTTTATCCCCATTGCAAATGAAGAAACTAGGAGATGTTACTCTCCCAATGTCTGACCAGTTGTAGAGCCAGGTTTTGTGCCAGGCTCATTTGCCTCTGAAATTCCTTAGTCTTGTCCACTGTAAATAGTTTCATTTGTGATAGAGGACTTTCTTTTCTATCAAATTGATGACTATATCAAACCTCTTAAGTCATATTTCCCTCACACAAAATCTGTTTCCTAACTTCTTCATTGTTGACATTGTCTTATATCAGCATCTTTGAATGTTCTTCTTATACTTTGCCTCATTTAATTATGGAATCAGAATTGGGCACATAGAGGTTTTGAAAGTTTTGAGTACATGATGGGAAAGTTTCCAAGTGTTTCCTATGTTCCGAATTCTCATTTAGCATGGCAATGCCTTACTTACGTTTTCAAGAACACAATCATTGGACTGACTCATGTTGAGTATGATTTCTGAAATGACCGATGGGCTTATTCCTTTGGTGTTTTGATTTCAGACTTCCTACATGTTCTATTTGTAAAATTTGATTTATAAGTATCCTAAAAAAATTTACTACTCATCAATTTTGTACAGCTGTTACCTCCTCTTAATTTTGGGAGATTCTAAAGCAAGGTGATACCCCTCTGCTTAGGAATGTTGTTTACTCTTCAGGTGATGGATTTACATACAGAACTGTCAATTATGTCTTTTCTGTCTATAATTACTCCCTTGATAGTACCCAGCCTTGTGGCTGTAAATAAAATATATGCTGAAAACTTCTAATTTTTTACCTCCAGTCAAACTCCCTTCCTTAAACCCAATTTTCATATATCTAATTGCCTAGTCAAGTATCACTTGGATGTCTAATACATCTGAAACTCAAAGGTTTAAAATCAAGCTCTTCTCCTTCCCAAGAAAACCTATTCCTCCTTCAGCTTTTTTCTTTCAGTCCCAGACAAATCTGTTCCTCCAGTTGTAAGCCAACACCCTGGGAAATATCTTTGATTCCCTTCCATGTATCACACCCCACATCTGACACATCTCTCAACTCCACATTCAAAATCTATAATCTAATCAATGCATATCTTATCGGCTTTCACTTGATCTGATATACCCAGATCTCTCCTCCAAATTACTGCTGTAGCCTCCTAACACATCTCAATGCTCTGCTCTCCCTTCCCCTACAGGCTACCCTCAAGCCTGGTGAATCTCAAGATCTGATGGTGTTTCTCCTCTGCTTAGTGCTGTCCGCTCATCCCACTCTTCCACAGACCAACTGATTGTCCTACAAAGTCTCTTGAGATCAGGTTCCCCTCTACCCATTATGCCCACCCCAAGACCATCCAGCCACATCTCTGCCTTCTTGTCCTAATATATCTTCATTTTTAATATTATAATAGACACTTTGGCTCCTTTCCTGTTTTCCACACATACTGAAAGTTCTCTCAACTCAGGACCTTTGCACCTGTTGGCCTTGTGCTAAAGAGTGTTTCTTTTTTTTTTTTTTTCCAAAGAGTGTTTCTCCTCCATTCAATGAACTGGATATGTGTGTTCCCCTCAAAATTCCTATGTTGAAATTATGATCCACAACACAATGTATTACAAGGTGAAGGTTTACATAAGTAGCGAGGAGAGAAACCATCCATGCATATGTTCTAAGCAAAGGGTCTTCTGTTACAAATCCTGTGACATATTAAATATAGTTTGTAAATTTTAGTCTTAGTTGGAAAAAATTCAGCACATTTTACTGAAAAAGCTGAAACTTCAAAGGGACCAAGGAGCCCTGAGATTCTCTTCGTCAATGAAGCAACACTAGCTTATGATGAAATTTAAACCACTTGTTTGAATTTAGGGAACTGGTTTTATTCAAAGAATGGCTCAGACTCTTGATGAAAAATCCCTGGTAAACATGATCCCAGCATAAGCCTACTTACCACCATTGGTTTAAAGATTTCCTAGAACAATCCATAGGGACTGATCAAAAACACTCTCTCTAATTGTTGCCACTGTGAGTCAAGACTGAAAAGATAGAGTCATAGGAACACTTCAGCCCTTATCAGATTTATTTAGGACAGAATTGCTATTGGACACAGGAATTAAATGTGATTGTGTGTAAATAAATATGCACATCCATGTATATATACATACATACACAGATATGTATTCTATCTGTGAAGATAAAAGATCTAGACATACTTTTATGATTATGCAGGGCATAAGAATTTTATGACAGGTCAGTTTGGGTTTAAGACTGCCCATAATACTTAAAAATCAGAAATTTCCATTTTTTAGGATACTTATAAATCAAATTTTACAGACAGAATATGTAGACAGTCTGAAATAAGGACACCAAATGAAGAAGCCCATTGATTGGTCTCTTCAGAAATCATGCTAAACACCATCCAGTCCAATGATTCTATTCTTAGAAATGTAATTATGGGTTGCCATGCTAAATGAAAACTCAGAAGGTAGGAAACACTTAGACACTGTCAAAACCTCTACGTGCCCAATTCTGATTCCGTGATTAAATAAGGCAAAGTATTAGAAGAATAATCAAAGATACCAGTATAAGACAATGTAGACAATGAAGAAGTCAGCAAACATATATTATTCATCTGAGAGAGGCATGATCAATGTTTATCATCCTGACTGCTACCACTTGCTCTTATCCTCCAAAATCTCTCCTCTGGATTACTGCAATAGACCTGAAACTGATCGTGCTACTCTTGAGCTGCCTTCCCCTACAGGCTACTGTCAGTGTGACAGAAGAGGTCTGAGATAGTCATCAATTTGATAGAAAAGAAAGTCCTCTATCACAAATGAAACTATATTGTACTGTGGAAGAGTAAGGAATTTTTTTTTTTTTTTTTTGACGGAGCCTCAAGCTATCCCCCCTGGGTAGAGTGCCATGGCATCACAGCTCACAGCAACCTCCAACTCCTGGGCTCAAGCGAGTCTCCTGCCTCAGCCTCCCAAGTAGCTGGGACCACAGGCGCCCGCCACAACGCCCGGCCATTTTTTGGTTGCAGCC